>PVHY01013546.1:0-41049 GCA_004024945.1 Uropsilus gracilis | reverse complement strand
CCAGCCTGTGCTTTGGGCGAGGAGAGCTCAGTGCCCGTCAGCATGACTGAACTGGGCATGTGGGTGGGGTCACCCCCGCCTCCCCTGCCACCTTGTGGTATAGTAGCCAGGCGGGGGGCGCCCCCAGCCGCTCCCCGTTGCCCTGGCATGCGGTGGGTCCCCACCACCTCACATTCCCGGAACTCCGAAAGGAGCGTGGCAGGCTGGGTGGCTGAGGGCTCAGTGCCTGGCAGCATGGCTGAACCCAGCATGTGGATGGGTAAGTGTCCTGTTTTCAAAATGAAAACGATGTGTCTTATTTTGTCTTTACATTGTTGTACATACCTTCTTCTTTCCCCAGTGAGCAAGTTTTCAGAAGCAATATCATTGGGTTAAAAGATGAATACTTTAATGTAAAGCAAAATATTTATCATTTCAGCCCAAAGGTGCAGACAGAAAGCAAAAAACAGATAGGGAGAAAATGGAGAAACGAACACCTCATGAAAAGGAGAAATATCAGCCTTCCTATGAAACAACTATTCTCACAGAGGTAAAAAAAATAAAAGCAACTTTTTTTAGTGACAATTCAACCAATGCTTTTTATTTTTAAAAGAAAAATCCAATCATATATTAAGTCAATATGCTGTAAGCCTAAAACTAGTACAATGGTATATGTCAATTATGTTCCAATTAGAAAAAAAAAATCACTAACCTGGTCAAAATGTACTTGTCTTGATTATGTTCTACCCTTAAGGGCGTCTCAGAGGAATTAAGATTTGCTAGTCAAAATGTATTATCATAAAGTTAACAGTGTTTTGGTGGGACATGGGGGTTAAACATACTGTTCAGTATTTCAATTTTTTTTTAGTGTTCTCCATGGCCTGAGATCACATATGTCAATAATTCCCCATCACCTGGCTTTAATAGTTCCCACAGCAGTTTTTCTCTTGGAGAAGGGTAAGTCTGAGAAAGGCACTTGACCTAAATATGTATTCTTTCATTATCTCCATTCACAAGATCTTATCAAATCACTGCATGCTTTTATTTGACTGGTCTTTAATGGCTTTTTGAATTAACTAAGGATTGAATTATCTTTGGAAGGAACTAAAAGAGTTTTATGCAACGCATTCTCCACTTCCTCCTTTTTTTTTTTTTTATCTCATTAGAAAATGGTATATATGGTCAGTTTTTAGTGATTCAGGGACTGATTTTCTAGACTTTTCACTTCTCCCTATTTACTGCTAACCTTATATTTGTTTCACTTTCTGATCATGATTTCCCTAGAGAAGTGATCATTGAGAATTGAAATGTAGCTATGTTAAACACTAAAATCTGTTTTGTTACTTACTCAGAATGACCCTAATACCTAGTTATTACAAATCTTTGGGGAAAGAATGTTAAAGATGATATCTAAAATGAAATCTTATAATCATTTGTGGGGGATGCAGTTAATTTGACCTTACTATCTTTTATTATCAGAGATAATTACAAATTAGTACAGATAGCTACTCTAGTTAGAATAAGTGGACTTAAGCCAGGCATGGTGGCACATGCCTGTAAGCTTCAGCCTATGAAGCAGCTGGGGCTAGGGATTGCGGTTCGAGTCCTGCTCAGGGCAGCATAGTGAGACCTAGTCCCAAAAACTAGCTGGGCATGGTGGTGCACGCCTGTAGTCCCAGCTACCTGGGAAGCTGAGGCTGGGGTTTGCTTGAGTCTGTGGTACCCCGGGCAGTGTGAGCCTGCGGTTCCAAGGGCAAAAATAGTGAGATCTAGTCTCAAAAAAAAAATAAGTGGACTTAGTATCTAAAATGTATTCCACAGGAACCATATTGAAATCTGAAATAGGCAACTCAATTTTTAAGTTTATTATTGGTTGTAATTTGGTTTGTATTGTTTGTATTGGTTGTATTGGTTTGTTTTTGAACCCATGTAAATTCTATGTTTAGCCAACTTCTTGAAGTATTTAAAGTAACTTAAATATTCAAAATGTAACAATTCCAAATAAAAATTGGTAGAGAAGTTGTGGAAGAAATAGATAAACATGGCCCTGAAATAAGAAAATTATTAAATTCAAGTGCTTAAATAAAGTTTTTTTGTAAAGGAAAAGAATCTCTTGCCACCCACATGGATTATGCAAGCTACTTATAGGTAATTTTAAACTATGTAGGATTTAAGAGTTGTGTTTTAAAATTTTATCTCTTCTCCTTGTCACAACTCCACTAATAGGCTGAAATTTTGGTTTCATAAAAGAAGTACTCATTACTAAGGCTACCAGAAAGGGGAGGTTGTGGGTTGGAGCCCTGTAGACTGGGGTGGAGGTTTATCAGTGCTTTGGTGGTAAGCATGGTATGATACCATGATAATGTATCTTTGTAGAGGTCTGACCTGTACCCCTAAAACATAGCCAGTGTTAGAAATTAACATTAACTCAATGAAAAAAACTATGCCTTTGGGAAGAGGGACACTCTAGAGAAAAGGGAAGTAAAAGGAAAAAACAAGGACTTCGAGATAGCCCCGGGGCCACAAATTAGACAATACTGATTTCTGAAAGCTACTTTAAAAATAATTACTGTGTTTTTCATTATAAAAGAATGAGACCACATGCATTGCATAAATTTTCTAATTTTCCTGTGTATGTTTGTTATTAATTATTTTTGCACTCTTATTCTGGTTTTCATTCTGATATATTTCCTCTGTTAAATAGTCTTTATGCCATTATTTATCTAATCAGTCCCAATTTACTGAAATGTTAAATAAAATTTCCCCCAAAATAAAAAATGTTGCAAATAACATAGATTGTTCCCCTCCCCTAGTATTTACATCAGATGAACAAATAATAGAAGTATTGGGTTTAAGAGTTCTTATGAGAGATCATGGATTCTTTTAAGTCTCTAGCTTTAGATGTATAAAGAGGATGAAGAATGAGATGATGATGAACCCTAGTGTGTATCATGGACTCATCTTTTCATTTTAAATGTTTCTCTAGAAATGGTTCACCAAACCACCAGCCAGAGCCACCCCCTCCAGTCACAGATGTAAGTCTGAAGTTAAATGTCAGTTATTTGCGTTGTCTAATGCTTTGGTGACTGTCCAGTTCGGTAGAAATGCCCAACTTTTAGGAAGTACCATTCATTAAACAAACATTTGTTGAATTTTAACTGTGGACCAGATACTATGCTAGAGACAAAAGACAGGAAACAAATATTACAGGATCCTTGCATGTAAGGAGCTTATAGTCTAGTGAGGAGAATGAAGAAGTGCAATTCCATGGTGATCTTCCCTGGCTAGGGAAGACTGATGTGGTATAAACAAAATGACTTTCAAGCAGATAAGGTCTGTTTGAGTGTATGTTTGGCTATGTGTTACCTAATGGTGTAAGAGATCTACATAGAGAATCTGCATAGTCACCAAAAGTAAAAAAAATTTTTTTTTTTTTTTCAGAACCTCTTGCCAACAACCACACCTCAGGAAGCGCAACAGTGGTTACATCGAAACCGTTTTTCTACCTTCACAAGGCTTTTTACAAACTTCTCAGGTTATAATTACTTATTGTTTGCTTTCCTAAGTATGGTATTTTCCTTTACATTCTTGGGCTTCCTGATATTTATGTGAGGGAGAAGGAGAGAGGAAGGGGGAGGGAGAGAGTTAATGAAGTTTTCTGATTAAATGAATATCAATGAACCATTCAGACTTTCTCACCAGCTTAGCTGAAAGACCTTTTAGTTTCAATTCACTTTAATTTAAAAATATTTATTCTAAGGCCAGGCATGGTGACTCATGCCTGTAGGCAGCAGCCTAGGAAGCTGCTGGCTGGGGTCAGGGATTGCGTTTGAGTACCGCCAGGGTCACATAGCGAGACCTAGTTCCAAAAAAATAGCTGGGCGTGGTGGCACACACCTGTAATCCCAGCTACCCAGGAAGCTGAGGCTGGGGATTACTTGAGTCTGTGGTCCATGCAACGTGAGCCTGCAGTTTCACAGGCAAAAATAGCAAGACTGGTCTCAAAAAAAAAGAATTCTTTATAACACTTTAAAGAGTATGTATAATATATATTAAGGGCCATTTGCAGGTATTTTGAAAATTTCCCTCATTATCACATTATGTTCTACTTTCACTTTTGACTTATTTAGCTTCTCTGTGTTATGTGTGTGGTCATAATATGCAAAGTATGATCACTCATCATTTAGCATTAAAAAAAAATCCAAATCAAATCAAAATGTCACTCCCCCAGAAAAGATAAATGAATAGTTGTGATTCAATAGGTAAGTGTGTACAAAATGAGGGTCTGGGGCTAAGGACATGTGTGATGCATAAGTTGAGTCTTGAATGATGAGGAGTCATCTTTTCATTAGTGGAAGAATATTTCAGACAAGTGAACAGCTTGCTCATTAAGAAGGCATCAGTGTGGTGAAATAATAGGATTAAGTGGAAAAGTTAATTGGGTGGGAATTGAGATGGGAGAGGATGCAGAGGCCAGGTCAAGGGGGGCCTTATATGCCAATTAAAAGGTTATGGACCATAGCCTATAAGTAATGAGATGTCCTTGTAACAGCACCCATTTTAATATTCGTTAACAAGAAGAATCTTTGCCTTTATCACTCATTTTCCTATTTTCCAGGAGCAGATTTATTGAAACTAACTAGAGATGATGTGATTCAGATCTGTGGCCCTGCAGATGGAATCAGACTTTTCAATGCATTAAAAGGCCGGTATGTAATTAGTGGTTAAAATATCACTGAGGTTGAATTTCAAATGGATTTGGATTCAGGGACTCTTCATAATATTCTTTGCATAGCTAAATACATCTTGTCAGAACATTCTTTTTGAATGCCAGGTATGTATTGAATAAGCAGAGATGAAAAATATCCTTTTCTACATTTGAATCAAGACATTCCCTGTGATATCCTATTTTTCATTTCAATGTAGTTTTTTCACTTAATATTCAATAAAAACAAATATTCAATAAAGTAGTCTATTACAGCCCAGGAACTACTATAGGGTCAGGGGGTGTGATTGTGAGCAAAAAAAAAATCACAGGATTCTCTTTCTAATGGGAAGAAAGACCAAGGTATAAGCAGTGTTTTGGATAAAGATGGGTGCTTTAAAGGAAAACAAAACCAAAAGTAAGGTTGTAGTTTATTGAGTACCCTGAATATGGTCAGGAAAACCCTCTGAGGTGGGGAGTATTTAAGTTGTATTATAAGAAATATCAGATCTGTTGGGCTATACAAAGTATGTTCTGGCCAAAGAACAACAGGTCCAAAGGCCCTGAGTTTTAACCAGAGAACAGGTAATTCTTAAATTGGCATAGAAATTGCTTATGTGTCTGCTTACAAATTTTCCTTGTAATACAGAGTAGTTTGTAGTTCCTACTACTGTGATTTACAGTTTCAGATAGGTAATAGTAATATTAATGACAAACATACAGATCTACCATACAGTGGCATCAAGATTAGACAGTGAAGCATTATCTTTGTGTATGTCACAAGAATAGTGAATCAGGTTGGCTGTAACCTTAGAAAATTTTAAGGAAAACTTGAGTTGACTGGAGGTATGAGAATGAGTTCTATGTGTGTGCACACAGCAAGTCATAGACAGTCTATTTAGGAAGGCAAAGGCCATCCAACCTCCACCCTACAAGGAACAGAACCCAAAAACAAAGTAAGAAGCACTCATTGGGCAACATTTGTGTCTCCCAGAATCTTTCCTTTGTAAAATGTATTATTTAAAGGAAGAAATAGGAAAGAATGAAAAAATAGGAAGTAACAAGATGATCAGATCAAGAGCTAACTGGATACCATTGTCTAAAAAATAAGAACAGAAAGAAGATTTAGACTAAGGAGAATGTAATGAGGAAAATAAGATTCTTCTGTTTACCTTTTTGGCACATTTAAGAAAAAGGTATATCTTGAGCCTGATCCATAAGAGAGTGACTCATACATTTTGAATATTTCTAACTTACACCAAAAGCCAAATGATGATAATGGCCATGTCTAAGTGAGTGACAGACAGGCCTGGGGTATACTGAAGATTGCATGCACCATGCCAGAAGAATTGTGGATTATGTTTTTTTAAGAGTGAGGGCCAGCTCTGATTTTTTTTAAGAAAAGGCAAAAATTCAGAGGTTTAAATGATGTCTTCTATTAGATGCCATTCAGTTTTAAAAAAAAATTAACCAGCAAGTAAATTAACCAACTAATAAAACAGGAAATGAGCGATACTGGTCTATCGGCTGCCTGCTACAGCATTAATATAGACATAGAATTTTTTCCTTAAAATTTGTTTACCTTGAAAAAAATGTAAGACTGATGCACTTTTTCCATCCTTAGGATGGTACGACCACGACTGACCATTTATGTTTGTCAAGAGTCCTTGCAGTTGCGGGAGCAGCAGCAGCAGCAGCAACAACAGCAGCAGAAGCATGAGGACAGTGACTCAAATGGTACTTTTTTCGGTAGGTCATTCTGGATGGGCCGGAGTGGAGGAAGGTGAAGAGATGAGTGTGCATGATGAGAATTTAGCCAACAGTACATTTAGCATTGGCTAGAAGGTAATGGTACTGGCTGCTATTTACTGAATTCCTAATACATGCAAGATATTCTTCTTTTTTTTCTTTGAGACTAGGTCTCACTGTTTTTGCCCTTGGAACTGCAGGTTCATGTTGTCTGTGGTACCATGGACTCAAGTAATCCCCAGCCTCAGCTTCCCAGGTACCTCAGATTACAGGCATGTGCCACCACTCCCAGCTGTTTTTTGGGACTAGGTATTGCCCTGGGAAGGACTCGAACTGCGATCCCCTGACCCCATCATGACACCATAAGCTGTCGCTTACAAGCACATGCCACCATGCCCAGCTCAGATACTGTTCTCAAGCACTTTCACATGATTTAATTTTTACAGCAAATATCTCTTCATTGCAGGAGAATTTATTAACACCAGCATTTAGATGAGGAAATGAAACTGTTAAGTAACTTGCTGGCAGGTGGTAGAGTTAGAATTTGAACTCAGGCAATCTGACTCTAAGCCCTTCAGAAAAATGGACATTACTGGTGATCAGAATAACTATGAGCAGAGAGACTTTGTATTCACTGTCCTTACTTTGTCCTTTTGCAGTGTACCATGCCATCTATCTAGAAGAATTGACCGCTATTGAACTAACAGAGAAAATTGCTCAGCTTTTCAGTATTTCCCCTCACCAGATCAGCCAGATCTACAAGCAAGGGCCAACAGGGATCCATGTGCTCATTAGTGATGAGGTATGTGTATAGAATGAATGACTTAACACCAGATGACAATAAATTTGTCAGGGCATGTGACGGGGTGAGTAGTTCTACTAAGGTGGAGTACTCTGTTCTAGATCACAGGTGTTTCAAGTGTTTTTGCTTGTCCCACTTCCTAAAATTATGTCATAATACCATGTATTCCTTTGCACATTGTTGGTAGAATTAATACTTTTTTTTTTCCCACTGAAATAATTGCAAAAGTTGTCATTTTATTATGACATTTAAAAATGAAATTAGTCAGGCATGATGGTGTGCTCCTGCAATCCCAACTACCTGGGAGGCTAAGACTAGAGATCACTTGAGTCTGGAGGTTCGAGACTACCCTGGGTAACATAGGCGACCTAGTCTCTAAAAAATAAATTTAAATAAAAATAAAATTAAAAAAAAGGAATTATATCTCTCTTGCACCCATATTCTATGATTCCTAAGTATAAGAGTATTCTTTGTGTCCTTGAACACATATTTCTGTTTATTTCCCACATAGAATTTTATCTGACCATAACCTTTTCTGCTTGGACACCTTTTGTTAATTACCCTACCATATTTCTTTGAAACAAAAATTATTTCAACAAAGAAATTAGTTTCAATAGTACATAGAAATTAGTGGTCAATAGTACATCTCTCTGCCTGCTTCCTCGTTCCTGTATAGAATTATCACCATTATGATACAATCAATTAAGACAACATAAATGTATTACATGTTTTGAAAAGCAATTATTGAACATTAAGAGAAGTATTTCTTACTCTGAAACCTGCCACTGCTGGATGGGTCAGGGCCCTGACATTGTCTTTGAGTGGCAAAGAGCAGTTATATCAGTACTCAGACTTTTCATGGTCTTATCTAAGGACCTTTTAGAAATATGGGTAATTTTCAGAAACTAGAAGTTGTTAAAACCTGGAATGTAAACCAAGTACAAGGTTTTTTAGTTCACAGAGATGGGAATTTCAGGAACTGATGAAATTGCCACCATATCAGGGAAAAATCCATCATGAAATGCAAGTTTTAGAAAAAGAAGTAGAGGGAAGAGTGATACCCAGAACTGCTAAAACAGTGAAAGCAGGCAGAAAAAATACAGGCAACAGCAGCTTACCAAACCAAAGAAAACCTCAAAAAAAAAAAAAAAAATCAAGAGAAGATTCTGTTTCTGAAGAAATAGTGAAGCATGCATACAAGGTTAGTGAAGGTGATGCTGTGCATTCCCTACTGACAAGTGTTTGGAGGTCCTGCAAAGTCCATACCCAATTCAGAGATGAGAAGTGAGTTACTGGATCAAATTAACCCTTCTTCTAATTGTGTGGGTGGTCATTTACCAGGGGATGCACTTGCGAGATATCCTTGCTCCACAGTGTAGCAGTCAAATGGTGTTTTAGAAAAGTTATTTTCTAGACAGTTATTCATTGAATGTACATCATACCTCAAAATAGCAAAAACCCTCATCTGGAAATGAATTCTCTTAGTTTTCTCCGCAGAACAGAAGTTGTCTCAATTTGTACTGTTTCTAACTATTGTTATTATTTTTAAGTTAGCTCACTTGTGTTTGCTAAAAAATATTTATTAGAAGTGCATCTTTTAATGAGGGATCTAATTGTTCCATTTTCTCCTCCCAAACCTATTGACATTCATAGATGAATATTCTGTTAATTGCTAAAATGAAATGAGTCAACATTAATTCCATCCTGTTTTTTTCCCCTAGATTTAAGTGTTGTGGGCCCTGAGTAACATAAATTCATAGACAGAAATGAATGGAGTTTTGTTACGATAGCATCACTGGGGTTTTTTTTTTTCAACTTAAGTTATAAATTGTATAGTGATGTTATAAAAAATTATTTTGAGTCGCCAGTCACTTGACAATCTGTGAGGTCACTCTTCAATTCTGATGAAAGGAAACCAGGTGACTCATATGAGTTTGTTCTAGTTATCAGAGTTCACATTTGTAATAACACTTCCGGCACCCTGAAGGCTTTGGTACAGCAGGCCAGTGCATCTTGGTAGTATCCCAGGAGGGTGAGACTCATGCCTGTATTTTGTTAGCTGGGAAAGGGAGTTTGAGAAGGGAGGAAAGGGAAAGGAACTCTGAAGAGGCAGTTTTAGGAAAGAATACATATGGTTTAAAGACTTGAAAGTTTTCTGTGTGGTGCTATCATGTCTTTAGTCCTTGGAAAATATTGGGGCTAGCCCAGAAAATGTATATTACAATATAAAAATTACTGTTCCAGACTGCTTAGATTTTTAAACTTAAAAATTAAATGCAAGACAGGCCGGGTACGGTGGCGCATGCCTGTAAGCAGCAGCCTAGGAAGCTGCGGCAGGGGCTGGGGATCGCGATTCGAGTTCCGCCAGGGGCACGTAGCGAGACCTAGTTCCAAAAAAATAGCTGGGCATGGAGGTGCGCACCTGTAATTCCAGGTGAAGCTGAAGCTGAAGCTGAAGCTGGAGATTGCTTGAGTCCATGGTACCACGGGCAACGTGAGCATGCAGTTCCACGGGCAAAAATAGCGAGACCTAGCCTCAAAAAACAAAAACAAAATTAAATGCAAGACAATATAGTAAGACAAAGGGTTATCTCCCTGCCCCCCCAAGATTATCTTGTATTTAAATCTAATGTCAAAATAGTTGAAGCAAACCTTCAACTAAGTTCTAATAGTCAGCAAATTTTTTTGCATTTTTCAGATGATACAAAACTTTCAGGAAGAAGCTTGTTTTATTTTGGACACAATGAAAGGTAATACAATAATAAGACTAAAACCTTTCTTTAAGGCATTTTAAAGCTTTTAAAAATATTTCTTTGTCAAGAGAAAGTATCAACAACCGTAGGTGAAGTAGAGAAAGTGACTTTAGATATTGTTCCTTTGTATGAATTGACTTCTTGCTCTTATCTGAATAACAAAGCCTAATTGATGACTCTGTCCTTCTTTCCCCTTTCCATGGACAGATGAGAAAACTCAGTCATGTTGTTTTATAATGCATGTTTATTATATGTCCTGTAATAATAATAAGCATACTGTCCTTTGCCTTGCTGTTTTCTTTTCCTTCTCCAACAAACCTTACCATTTTTTTCTTTTGTGTTGCAGAGGTAACTAAAGTTTTTTTTCTCTCTCTTTTTTACAGCAGAAACCAATGATAGCTATCATATCATTCTGAAGTAGGTGTGGCCTTCCATTCTCAGCGGCTTCTGCTTCCTTCATGTCTTGGAAATTTCCCCCTCTTGTAAAAGGTGGACAATGGAGGTCTGAAGGTCTGCAGGAACTTGACCCATCTGACTGTGTGGGGGAGTCCAGACCATCGGGCAGAATCCCAGCCACTTGTGTTGATGTGTGCTCTGGTGGCACACAGATTACTGCCCAACATGCGTTTCCACAGCTCTTTCTTGGTTAAAATTTCTGGACCCTGTCATTGTTGAGTATCAGTAGAAACTACATATCATCTAGGGTGTATGTAGGATATGATGATGAGAATTGTGTTATGTTTAATGGAAAGATGTTAATTTTTTGTGATATGGAGCCATGTAATTTTTTCTAATATAAAAGTGAACTTCTATATTCTTAAGACTAGATCCTCAATCTCTTTTGCATCAAACATAGTGGTTTTTGGCCACAATTGGGACCTGAAAACCTCATGAAAGAAAAAATTTGTTCCCCTTTAATATTATGACTGATAATAATTTTACCTAACATTTATTGAGCTTGTGCTGAACATATCAGTTCTTTAAGTGGGTTATCTTGTTTGAATCTTACTAATCCTAGATGAAGTAGGAAATACTGACCCCTAATTAAAGATAAGGAAATGGAAGCTGGACATGGTGGCGCGTGCCTGTAAACTTCAGCCTATGAAGCGGCTGGGGCTAGGGATCGCGGTTCGAGTCCCACTTGGGGCAACACAGCGAGACCTCGTCCCAAAAAATAGCTGGGCGTGGTGGCATGCGCCTGTAATTCCAGCTACCTGGGAAGCTGAGGTTGGGGATTGTTTGAGTCCGTGGTACCCCGGGCAACATGAGCAGCCTGCAGTTCCATGGGCAAAAATAGCGAGACCTAGTCTCAAAACAAAAAAAAGATAAGGAAATGGAGACACGTAGTGGCTAAGTTCTTGCTAAGTGACAGGCAGGTAACTATGCAATAGTGACACCAAAATCCAAGCACAGGCTGCCCAGCTGTTACTAACCGCCAGCCTTTGCCCAGCACCCTGTTCTTGCCATCCTTTCTGACCGTGGTTCTTCTGGTAAACAAGATATGACTGATAAAAACTAAGAAATCAGCCACTGAAAGGGACAAACCTAGTGATGACTGAATCAAGAGCTATACAAAATGAAAACATTTGATGCTTTTAAGCATCAGTTATTGAGTAGTAGAACCTGACGTGGTGCAAACTAGGGATTCTCAGTAACTCCCAAAATTCATTCTTTTTGAATGATACCATCAAACTATTGAGTTAAGCTAACTTCTGCTTTCTGATTACTCTTTCTACATCATCTCTTGATGCAAGAAGTTCTTTTACTCATGTAGTATTCTTTTATATAAGCGTTACAAGAATTGATTCCAATCCCATTCATACTTTGCGTGTTTTTAATTTTTTTTTTAAAGTAAGTGTGTGTGTGTGTGTGTGTGTGTGTGTGTGTGTGTGTGTGTCTGTGTCTGTCTGTCTGTCTAGGGGTCATCTTTTTTCACATGTGCAGTTTTATCCAGAATCCCTTTAAATATGTTGAAGTGAAAAAGAAATTCTGTCTTAGGTTTGGATGTATGTATGTTTAAGACTTTAATGTTTTTATACAGAGATTTTCGTTCATTAAAATCAAGCTGCAATATGGTCTGATTTCTTTTGGGTTGAAACAAATTGAAAACTTTGAAACCAGGAAGTTAAGTCAAATGACCTAGGCAACTTGAAATGTCAAGTTAGACCAAAATTCTTTTTTAGGGAATGATTACCAGATGCCCCAGCTTTGCGGGGACGTTTCCAATTGCTTTATGCTTTAGGACTGGTTCTTGGCTTCAGTGACGTCAGCTCTCTTCTTAGCAGGCTGCTACTAGGTTGGGTTTTTTCCCTTCTTACTCTATCTGAATGTTGGCTGGGAAGGATTTGACTATCACTTTGAAGGTCCCTTCTAAATTTGAAGCTATGACACTTGCTTACTCCAAATCATACACAGAATTCTATTAATATATTTACTACAAATTATACTTGCTAAGTTTTACTTGGAGTTGGGTTTTTTTATAGTAAGCTTCAAATTTCTGCAATGTATTTATACAACTTTGTAGTCATAGATCTTTGAATTATCCAGAGATTCTCTTAGACTTTAACTTCAAAAGAATATTTATGGTCCCTAAGCTATATAATGCATAAGAATTGGTATTGTGTTAGCATATTGCGATTTTTCAACTTTAAAAAATTGCATCTTCCTTTCAATTAAATGTAAGGTTTTTTTTTTTTTCATTATGAAAGTAATACATAAAGTGATAGATTCAAAAAATAAAGAAGGGTATAACTTCTACTGACCTCTCTCTACTCCCATTCTATAGAGGTAATCATTGCAAAATCAGTCTCTCCCCTCCCCCCAACTCATGTTACACTAATGATCTGCAGTTTTTTTTCTTGAACATCTTCCGGTATTAGCATTTATATTACACATCATCCTCACTCTCTCTTAGTGGCCGTTCCCCAGTCATGCTATTTAGTTAAAATGTTCCTCATAAATTTTTTGCTTGTATCTGTAAAATATATTCCTAAAATTAAAATTTGCTAATTTTATCTTTTTAAGAATGTGACAGCTGATATTTAAAATAAAATAGGTGATTTAATGTTTCTATTACTGTGGGGGTATACAAGGATGAGAATAGATTTTAGAACCTCCTGAGAACTGGAGCAGCAGCCTATATTACTGGATTGTCTGTACTGTCTCCTTGAAGTATAATAGGTTCCACTTAGGGGAGTTTGATGTATAAAGATCAGCTCATTAAAAGGGAATTATTGGAAAAGTAAGGGGGGAAGATCATGGCAGGACTCTAAAGATGAAGTATTAGTTACGGCATGAAATATAGCTATTAAGTAATAAGAATGTTTGTTCAACGTGTCCAATGGAGTTTTGCCTATATGAGTGATTTATTTAAGAAGCCATTAAGCTGGGTGCAGTGGCGTGTGCCTTTAGTCCCAGTCTAAGAAGGGAGGCCAAGACTAGGAATTGCTTGAGTCGGTGGGTTCGAGACCCACCCAGGGCAACATAGCGAGACCTAGTCTCAAAAAATAGCTGGACGTGGTGGCGCGCACCTATAATCCCAGCTTCCTGGGAGGCTGAGGCTGGGGATCGCGTGAGTCTGTGGTACCCCAAGCAACATAGCGAGACCTAGTCTCAAAAAAAAAAAAAAAAAGAAAAGAAAAGCCATTTAAAGTGAGGAAAAATGGAGATGTTCCTATTAACTGGAAGATTACAGTGCAATTAACACAAGACAACTGAGAAAGTGGTCCACACAGGGGGTAGAAGTTCTGATTCCTAGAATCAGGCAGACTCAGGCACTGTGTATGTTGGTGAGCAAGACTTTATCACTGAGGTGGAGTAACATGCAGAAGTTAGGCAAATGGAACTAACCATTTCTAATTCATGCCTGATGAATGTTCTGAAAACCCTTTGTATCTCCAAGTATTCTGAGGAAGTCTTTTGTATAAGGTTGCTGTAAAGATTTGGGCTGTCTTAAAATTATGAGGGATTAAATGAAAACATTCAGTTTTGAAAGTTTGATACAAACATTTGACATCAGACATTCCCTTTTCAATGTAGTTCAATATATCTGGCTGGTAGTTCAATAGAGTTTGGGTACAAACATTTGAAGTCAGACATTCCCTCTTCAATATAGTTTTTGTATCTGGCTGGTAGTTCCATAGAGCTTAAAATATGGTTGAGTCATACTCGATCATATTATCGAATCATTAGCTTCCCTGGCCATGGATCGTGCTTTTATAGGAAAGCATTGTAGATTCTACTGGTCCCTGGTGAGAATTCCATTCCCAGCAGGAATGACACAAACGTCCCCCTGATCACATTTATATACTAAATTTCATAGAATAATCCTACATCTTCTGCTTCTAAAATTTGTTTTCTCAGGTGAGAACTAAGGCTTTCCCTGCTATAGTATTTAGTTTGGGATTAAATTTTTGTCTTATACAAATTAAGACTTAAATGGAAGAATTTAATACCACTGAAAATGGGATGAACTAGAAAAGATGCCATATGTGATATAAGATTAATGCTATCAGCATCTATTTTATGTCATATTTTGCTTCTTGGTTTTTTTAATGACCTTGTATATTATTGTAGGCCCTAAACTTCCATCTATTTCACATCCTCTTTTTCCTTTCTTCATCTTTCCTCTTCACTTTTTACGAATATAGGCCTCTTCAATAAGTTACCTTGAAAAATGGCAACTAAATCTAGCATTTGCATTTTCATATTAAGAGATTAAAAATATATGCATTGAAATTGGATTAATATCAAATATAGGACACTGCTATTTTTAAAAATATGATTGTATTCTAGTATTGTACAGTTTTGTACTATATGGGGTCTTTTGGGACATGAATAATAACCAGCTAATGTGAATCTACCTAGTAGATGAGGCACACATTCCACATTTTCTTCAATGCAGATTCCTATTTCCTTCCTGATTTTGAATTTTCATTTTCATTTAAAGATTTACTTAATATTTTTCACTAGACTCTTTATCTTTTCTTCAGACTTTAGTTCACTTTTTTAGGCTTAGTAATATTGTCCTCTCTAAACTCACTCCTTCTACCTATTCAACCTGGTCATTGTGCTTTTTCAGTACATAGAGATCAATTTTTGTCTATCCTTTTTGATATGCCTTGATAACATGCATGTAGCTGTTTTGCTGTTTGCACTTTTAAATTGGTAGCCCCCCCTTTTTTTTTAAATTTACACACATCTATCCTTGGTTAGTGTAGAATTAGTCACGAAGAACTAATTCCTGTCTCTTTAAAGCTGTATTATAATTAAATGTAAATTAGTCAACATACAACTTTAGGACAAAATCTACAGGTTCTACATAAGAAAAGTGAATACAATACCTTTTTATTTTAACTTTTTCTTTAAGAAGCTTGCCTCATAGTGTTCTCTGACTTATTATTATCCCCTCCCCTCCCCTCCCAGGGCATTATTGTTTATATTTTGTGGTAAAGAATATTCTATATATATACTTTGTTGTCAGATAAACAGGTGTTTAAATCCCAGATCTTACTCTTTCTTCCTGGAATAGATGTTGGAACAATAATCTCTTAAACCTCAACTTTCATCTTAAAAGGGAGCTGATGATGCATAGGTTTGTCGGGAAGGTTTAAAGGGGTAATGAATATGAAACAGTTTTATTTTGCACTTAATAACGCTGACTACAAGACAATCTCTACATGTAGAAATAACTGCAAAAGGGATGTGTAAACTCTACCAAGGACGTTGAAGCTGACTTGGTTTTCATTTGCAGCTGCTGTTTTTGGTCATGTCTTTTCTTCCAATTCCACTTAAATGTTTTTATTCCTAAAACAAACCGCCCACCTGTGACTCATGCATTCTTAGCTGACCCATAGAGCAGGTTCTCCATAATACAGTTTCATTCAACATCATTTCATTATAATGTTGATGAGAAGAAAATCTTCTCTGACTTAGAATGAAACAACATTGTTTTAGGACCTTCTTTTACTATACATTGTTTTATTTCCTAGGACTTACCGAAAAGGACTGACTGTACGTAGGTCATGGCATGGTCTGGAACAAAGCAGTGACAGAATTGGATGTCCAATTTTATGCACAAATTAATAACTGTTTCCCTCCCCCACTGTTGTTTGTACTCTCCTTTCTACTACTGCACTTGTCCTCCAATACCCTGCTTAGGCAGGAAGTAGAATTGCAGTTATGATTGGCAAATCAGTACCATTGTGTGACTTAATTACAACTGAGACAATGAAATCTGGTGATAAGTGATTCTGATTAGTAGTTGTGATGTCTTTTGGAGGTTCAGATCATCTTTTGAGGGATGTAGAGCTCACTGCCAAGTTGGATTTCACTATCTTCTCAAAGGATGTGCCAACTTTGTTTTGGCCATCTTCTAGTTTCTTTTCATTTAACCAACAAAGCTTGGTTATTAAGGCTGATGGTACCCTGAAAAGTTTCCATGACTAATCCAACTCTGACACTGTGTGCGTATGATATTTCTTTAAGCCTCCCCAATATGGCCTTTTGACTGCTTTTTGCTATTCAATCTATTGACTATATAGCATGATCTCATGAACACTTACATAGCACTGACTGTGTTGTAAACGTTTTAAACTATATTAATCCTCACAAAACCTTTAGGAGAGACATACTGTTACCCCTGTTTTTAGCCAACGAGGAACCTAAGGCACAGGGAAGTTATGGACCATGCCAAACCTGGCTAGTGAGGGGAAGAGTTGGGATTTACATTCAGGCTTTATGACTTCAGGGTCCATGCTCTTGATCACATCTAAATTTCAACAAATAGGGAGCTGATCAGTATGTGGTACTCTAAGAATTATTGATTAGTATGTGACCTGCTTTTTCATTTTGCAGTGTTGTTTCCTAACCTTTTTGGAGTCGCCGATGTCATCTAGGGGAGAAAACTGGAACTCTTGGCATTTTTTTCCAAGCTACCCAACCTCACAATTCTAAAACTGAGATAGCTTGATACTCAGTAGTTTATTGTTTCTTGATGGCAGTGAAAAGTGCACTAGACTTCAGAAACAACTTAGCCTGAATTTAAGCCCTGCCAATCTACCTATTCAATAAACAGCTCGTGAATGTCAGATTCAAGGCTTTTGTATTAGGTGCAGAGTATACAGAAAACAAAACAATTTCTTGCTTTCATAGAATTTAGTCAAGTAATCGAAAACCAAAAATATTGGAAAGATTATTAGGTGGCAAATGCTAAGAAGTATAAGGCTTAGCAAAACTAAGTATAAGGCTCATTTTAGAAGTATGGTTAGGAGAGTTCTCTAATAAGAGAACATTTGAACAAATAGGAAGTGAAGTAGTTAAGTGTGTGGCCAGCTGATGAAAGTGTTTCAGGTAAAAGGGAAGAGCAGGGTGACAGCATGATTGTCCTGTAGAAGGAACTCCAAGCAGGGCAGTATGGCAGTGGCATTAAAACAATATGGCAGGAGGTAAGTAGAAACAAGATAACAGGTGCAGGTGACTGTGGGTCGAGAGGATGCATATATTTTGTAGCACCTTACGGGTCATACGTACACTTGTGTGAGTGAATCAGGAAACCAAGGCTGAGTGTCCTTGACAAATGACATCTGACTTGGAAGTCTCCGTTTCCCCCATCTTGACAATGGGTTGGAAAGTTGTGCGGTTTAGAGATCATGTGGAAGTATTTTTTGAAAGAAACCACTTAAATCAGTTCGTCAATACATAGTTAAGATAATACATTGCTTGTATTTCCTTCTCTATACCTTGAGCAGGCTGCGGCATGTCCAACTGCTTAGACTGAAATCCCATAAACGAGGATTAGGGGGATTATGTTCCTTAAGCATGGGAATGTAGTTCTGGGAAAGGAAAGGAGGTTTAGAGGAGTGTTCGTTTCAGTCTTAGAAGATCTGTAGCAGAGGGTCGTCCCCTCCCCTTGGAACGGCTGCAGCGGCGCGAAACTCGCTTTCCCAGGGTCCGCTGCAGCCGCGACGCTGCCTCCAGAGCAGGCTCGCCGGCGATTTAGGGCTCTGCGCCGGTCGCCGCCTCCAAGTCCCAGCAAGCCGCTGGGCGTGGAGCCGCCGCGGAGACTACATTTCCCAGCCTGCCTCGGGGCTGGGGCAGGACGTGCCGGCGCCTATAAGAGCCAGACCGCTGCGGCCGGAGCCTATTGTTAGCCGGAGCCGGGGCGGTTCTGGGCGGCTGCTGCCGGGGGCGCCCGAGTTGCCGGAGCCGCCCGCCCTCCGCCTCCTGCCGGCGGGCCTGCCCACCCGGCTTCGCTCCTTGCCGTGCCGCCCTGGGAACTCCCCGATCGTCGCGGTGGGCCCGGGATTCGCTCTCTTCTTCGTTCCCACCCGGGCTAGGGCGGCGGCAGCGGGGGCGGCAGAGACCATCTCAGGAGGAGGCTGCTGCGGCGGGGCCGGTAATGGGCCTGGGGGTGCGGGGCGGAGGGTGCCGCCTCGTCCTTTCTCGGGATCGGCCCCCGGGCAGATGTGGAGGAGTGGTTAACCCGGAGCCTCGCGGATGGAGGGGTCAGGAATGAAGGAGGCTCGGACGGGAGCGGTCGGGGGGCGGGGAGCTAAGGGCGCCGCTGGGAAAGGAGAGGCGTGGGAGCTAGGGGCACAGAGGATGCGGGCCCGGACTGTGGGGGCACCTCGGGGGGGTGGGGGGACCCCGATGGGTGGCTTGGAAGCGGACAGGATTGCGGATGAGGGTTGAGTTCGGAATGGAGTGGAGATGATGTAGGATGGAGGGAAGCGAAGGAAGGGGAGGGGGAAATAGAGGAAAATGTGGGAGGAGTGGTTGGGAATTTGTGAGTAGCAGGCAGAAGGGATGAGGAAGGCTGTGTAGGGGTTGCAAGGCGATTGGAATGAGCGGGAAGGTTAGCAGGAATCGGAGAGATGGGCCGGGCGCTGAAGGTTCAGCAGGGGTGTCCATTAAGGGAACCGGTGGCTTGACATGGCCTTGCAGCTCCGGTTCCTGATGTCTCCCATTTTTTTCTGGTGTTGTGTGGGAAAACGAAAGCATCATTTGCCCTGGTTGCTAGCTTGATCTTTTTTCCACAGGCTCAAACACACAACCGACCGCTATTCATCCCTTTTAGTGCCACGGTCTTGAAACATCCTTTTAAAGGTTTTAAGGCTGGCAGTGTGATACCTAAACCATTCTTCACTATGAAATGTTAGAAGTTATCCCCAAGAGACACAGTGTTCCCTTGTCCTGTAGTTTTCAGCGCAAGGTAAATTCGTAGTTGACTCAGACTTTGCTTTACTGACTTTTCATCTTGCAAATCTCCAAAGCCAGGAGGATGTGGTTGGTGTGCGCCAGAGTTATAAATGACTTAACATCCTTGAGAGTTAATGGTTCCTGCAGCATCATGTTCCAGTTCTCTCACACAGATCTTGTGTCCTTCATACTCTAGTAGTTTAGACTTGGAAAGCAAATTCTAACCTTTTGTAGTAAGTGGGTAAAATTCAGGACTGAGCTTTGGAGAGGGGCTTCCTATAAAGAACTGGTTTAAACAGGATATTTCCTTTTGAGCCATTTATAAGTTCACATCCTAACAACCACAAGGACATATGGATCCGTGGAAGTCATAGTATTCGAGAATCACCCACAGTATCTTGTAAAAGGAGAAACAGACCTGGTTACCTTGTTCAGGTTTTTCATAACATTTTGTAGCAAGCCTGTCTTCCTCTAACCCAGGTGCACGTGGACATCCTGGCCATCTTCACAGGGATTGAGGTCTCTTGACCTTTAGCAGAAGGTTGCGTTTCAGTTAAGTGGAGAAGTTGTCTTATTTGGGGCATATTTAAGAGAGAAGCATTCATTACCTAACTTTGCAAATACATTCTGCAGTCAAATTTTTTTTCTGGGCAGTCCCTTTTGCTAGTCTCACATACACTGTTTGGTGTTTTTTAGAGGATTGTTATAGGCCCCAGAGGCCTTAGATCTGTACTAAAATACACATATGCTCTGGATTTATTTTATTTGGTGCTAGCCTCATCTGTGTAGTGTGGACCTGAATTATTTCATATACCTTTGGGAAGTGTTCAGCTAGAAGCACTTGAGAAAAGATGGTAAGGCATGTAGCCAGGAACTGTCAACTGACCTTTCATTTTACTGGTGTTTAAATGCTTTTACAGAGGCTGGTGTTATTTTCTCTAAAAGCATTTGCTGTTTGAGTTGGTCCTGTTGACAGTTAACTGTCAGTTATGACCTGCATTTCTAGTCTCACCTTGATTATTTCTGTACAGCTTTTCGTCTTGGAGTGTAAGTGCTTCTCTTGAACATAGGCATTGATCTTCTGCCCATGGATAGTCGAGAGAGGTAGGAATGACTAATTTCCAGTTGTGGCTTGAAAGGAGGTTGCTTTGATAAATTGAGAAATGTGGAGCCTATTGTAGTTGCTGTTGCAGAGAATGATCTCTTTAGGCCACTGGGAAAGTGGATGGAGGGTTTGTTCTTGGTGCTCTGTGAACTTCTTTAACCAAGTCGGTTTCACACCAGAGAGTTGGATAAGAGGAAGGTTGAAATTTAAACTTACACTGGTTTTCAGAGCGGAATGGATGAATTTTTCTTTTTATTTAATAATACAGTTCACCTCAGAGAGAGCGATGCTAACATATCTTGGGCAGGGTGAAGAGAACTAAGTCATTGTGCACAGTATTTGCAAATAGAGCCACAGATGCAGATTATTCTCAGGGATTATAAGGGAAATTTTTTCCCCAGGTTTCACTTTGTTTCGAGGTTTTCTTCCTTCTTTTCCTTTTGTTGTTACTTAGCTCCTATCAATGCCCAGAAGCCATTTTTCCGAAGTGGGAGTGGGGAAGACATAGAATAAAGGGTAAAGGAGAATGGGACAAGCAACCAGCGGCATTGCAGTGTCAGAGAGTCCACAAAAAGTAACCTGAAGAGAAATGATAACCCTGAGGGCAACTTGGGTAAAGGAATAGAAAATTTTAATAAGTACGTTGATTTTGGACCAGAGCCAGCATCTTGCAGGGCTTAAAGAGAAAAATAGTCAAAGGAAACCCACACTACTGGAAGCGAAAGGACACCTGAGGAAGAAGCAGAAGTTCACATTTGCTTCCAATCATAAAATCCCTGAGTCTTACAGGTTGAGAAAAGACTGTTTTCCTAGTAGCCACATTAACTGGATCTCACTTAAAACTGAGGTGGTACATAAGCCCTTTCTAAAACAGATGTTTAGTTCAGTATGATTTTTCATGTGATTGATAAGTTTTGTCGGTGGAGAGGAAAAGTCCAATTCAGTGGTCAGCGTGACTTTGTTATTTTTTATTCTACCCACATAAGTACTGAATTTTAAAGGTTCCTCCAAGTCCAACTGAAATAGTAACCCCTAAGTCCTTGGCTTTCTCCATTCTTATCATGTCCTAGGAATGTGACCTCTGATCATAAGATCAGTAACCTGAAGAACAGAATTGATACTTCAGGTTCATTTTTTAACTTTCATTACAATTTTTATCAAGCACTTCATTTACTTCAGGAATGTGCTTGCCTGAGACCTGTGATGGCTGAGGTTTCTCAGGTACATCTCATGACTTGAATGTAGACTTTTGATGAGATCTGGATAGATTAGGAAAGTACTTATTAGGTCTGGTTGGCTATAGATAGCTGATCCAAGGCAGGCAAATTGCTTCCAGGAGACACAGTCCAGAAACAGTTCTGTAGCAGGCACTTCTTGACACCCAGTGTATGCTGGGTAGCTACGCTGCAGTAATGCAGCCCTGTCTTTCTGGGCAGTGTTATTCCTGCTGCATAATTAGCAACTAGTGAGATCACAGTCTGGAGAGATTCTGGCATTACTGAGGCAAAGCAGGGGAGGCTTCATAGCATCACATGTGGTTGGGCTCTGACAGTATTTCTGCTCAGCAGATTCATATCCTTAAGTACTTAAATTCAAAGACAGAGAAAGAAAAAGATTTGTATCTGGGGAATGGACCGTCTCAGATGTGTGACAGCGCGCTGAGAACATTGTCTGCCATGTTGATGTAACCAAAGTGGATTGTCACTTCTTTTGCTGTTTGTTTTTCCCTTGCTGATTTCGTCTTTACCGAGGGCAAAGATTATAAAGTTAAGTTCTCCTTGCCCAGAGGATGCTGATAGATCAGCTGGCTCCTATTTTATGGAGCAGTGTGAGATTGGGAAAGATTCTGAATTTTGAAACCAGTGCAGATTCTAATCTTCACTCCATTCTTTAGAACCAAATTTGACCTTTTTTGGAGCCTGGGGAGCCACTTTACTTGTGAAGAGCTGGATAAAAGGTTCCTTGGCTGCCAACGTACTTTGAAATTGAGAGTCTAGAGCAGTATTTTCCAAAGTGTTTCCCAAGGATCACTTGCCCTCTAAGATACTATGGAAGCTAAAGGGTTCCATAATCAGGGTGTGAAACGCTGCTTACCAGTTTCTTGCCTTTCACTGTGCTCATTAGCATATTAAAAGCCTCTGAGAGGTCCTCCCATAAGCAGTTTTCTGAACTATTTTCACACAGCAGTCCTATTTCCATGTAAAAGCTATTAATATCCATGGAACTAGTTTATTTAATATATACACTTTGGGAAATGCTAGCTGTATTTTCACTAGGAAAAATAATTAGATCTAGTCTAGGTTTAGGCACAGCCTAATTCTGCCTTTGATCCCCAGTCCCTCCTGCTGGCCCCTTGGAGAGCTCTCCTGTGGGATCAGAAGAGCAGCTACTATTTTCCCCGGGCTAATGAAGCCTAGAGCCCAGCTGGCATGGAACCAGAGGCCTTCACTTCAAGGGGAAAGGTGCTGCTGCTACTCATCTCATTATTCTAAGAGTGACTGTGATTAGTGAGGCTGAGGGGAACAGAAGTAGAAGAATGTTGGCTGAATAAGCAGAGAAATGACCTTGTCTCAAGAGAACAGATTCTACCACTAGCTCAGGTGCTTTCTTTTTCCATTTGGAGCGCTCTGTGTGTATAGATTTAGAGAAGGCTGTCTTTGGACAGGAATGCTGATTCCTCTTTTCCCCTGGGCAGAATCCTAATGCACCTGGCTAGCTGGTGGTGAGGAGGGGCATCGGAGCCAACTTGGTGGGCTCCCCAAAGACACCCCTTTGAAGCCAATGGATGCATTCACGGTCTCGGGTCTCAAGAGGAAGTTTGATGATGTGGATGTGGGCTCATCAGTTTCCAACTCAGACGATGAGATCTCTAGCAGTGACAGTGCTGACAGCTGCGACAGCCTCAATCCTCCTACAACTGCTAGCTTCACACGTGAGTGAGCTATTCCCTCCTTGTCTACACCCACATCCCCCAATCATCAGAGCCCTTTGCAGCTCTGAGACAGCTTCTTCTATCCAGTTTGGGGATTTGCCCTTAATCATAATCTTTCCTACACTTAGTTCAACCTTGTTCTTGGGAAGACCTTATTGCTTTAATAGACTTAGATCTCATTTATTCTAGCTGATTTTACTGATACTGTGATCTGTGTGTTCCCAGAATGAGTTGAATTAAATTGTAGAGGAATTCAGGATTCTGCCCTTTTCCCACCAGAACCCTGTAGAGTTCTGTGAAATGATAACTCCAGCAGGACATAAATGCTTGCTGCCTAGACAAATGGGAAACTCCAGATAGTCTAATTGTTATGGCTCAATTAGTTCTTGGAAAGAACTTTGATACTGAGGATTGGGGGTTGCCTGTGGGTCAGATCTAGCCTGCTGCCTGTTTTTGTGAGTAACATCTTACTGGAACATGGCCACAGTCATCATCTGTGACTACTTTTATGCGGTGATGGCAGAGTCATAGAGTTGAACAGCGACTCTTGGCCTGCAAAACCTAAAATATTTACTTTTAGCCCTTTAGAAGTTGTTTACCATTCCCGACTGCCATCAGTGCTAATAGAATTTTCTGTTATGTTGGAAATGTCTGTTTCTGCACTGGGCAATACGGTAGCCATGTGTGACTCTTGAGCACTTGAAATGTCATTACTGTAATTGAGGGAGGGAATTTTAAATTAAAAATTTTTATTGCGTTTAAATTAACATAGATTTAAATAGTCACATGTGGCTCACAGCTGTTATATTGAACCATGAAGCTATATATTATTGCCTCCCAAAAAGATTACCTAGAGATCCTCTTCCCAGCTGATGTCTAAAGATAGATTTGGGGGTAATTTATATGGGTAACCCCAGTCTGGAGGCAGTGGTCTGGAGCTTCTGACATTGAGGGTCCCTTCCAACTTTGCTTTATGATTTGAAAATTAGAGTTGTTGTGGAAAGAAGGGGTCCTTTAGGGAAGAACTGAGAACTTCAAAGGATAAGAAAGAGCACAGACCCCCAACAGGCCGTCTCTGGCTTAATAAATGACACTCTGTGCTTCCTCCTCAGCGACTTCCATCCTGAAGCGGCAGAAGCAGCTGCGGAGGAAGAATGTGCGCTTTGACCAGGTGACGGTGTACTACTTTGCCCGGCGTCAGGGTTTCACCAGTGTGCCCAGCCAGGGTGGCAGCTCCCTGGGCATGGCCCAGCGCCATAACTCTGTCCGAAGCTACACACTCTGTGAGTTTGCTCAAGAGCAGGAGGTGAACCATCGGGAGATTCTTCGTGAGCATCTGAAGGAGGAGAAACTTCATGCCAAAAAAATGAAGGTGCCTGAGGGGTCTGGGCTCGTACTTCCCGTGTGCCAGGATAAAGTAGGAAACCATCTAGGTCCATTTTTTTCTTTTTAATTTGGCTATTTGCCTTGGTGTGTAGAAGTTTCCAATTTTTCTAATGAGAAGTCTCAGTCTGAGAGCTTTCTTACTGTCTCTGGTGGAGAGTCTGCCAGAGGGGGCAGAATAATTTCCTAAAATTCCTTCACAACCTCAACAATTTTTTTTTTGTTTTGTTTTTTGAGACTAGGTCTCGCTATTTTTGCCTGGTGGAACTGCAGGCTCACGTTGCCCGTGGTACCAACTCAAGCAGTCCCCAGCCTCAGCTTCCCAGATAGCTAGGATTATAGGCGCGTGCCACCACCACGCCCAGCTATTTTTTGGGGGGGACTAGATCTCGCTGTGTTGCCCTGAGTGGGAGTTGAACCGCCATCCCCAGACCCAGCCGCGACTCCATAAGCTGTCGCTTACAGGCATATGCCACTGTGCCCAGCTTCAACAATTATTTTTAAAGTTTAAAATGTGCATACTTCATGTCTGCCACACCTGGGGAAGCATCCATTTCTTACCAAATGATTGTCTATTGCCTTAGTTCACAAAACAGGCTTGGATATTTCACATTCTCTGAAAGGATCCTAATATCTCTATAATCCCTGGTGCCTGCAGCTCATAGTCTTTTAGGTGTAAACATGGCATTACTAGTTACTTTGACTTGTTTAAGACTGGGTCTGCCACTGATGCAGCACATGTTTAGGAGGGCAGGGCTGGAGAGAGACCCATCTCTGTGACTGTTATTGCTACCCATTTGCTGTTAGTGCTGCGTGGCACTCCATGGCCACCAGTTCCCAGGAATATTCCCCAATTTCTGGCTCCAAACTTGGTGAACATTGTTTGGGCAAGCCAGGTTTCTCTGGAGGCCAGAGCATGCTGACCCACATTTAAGCAGGTGGCTGCATTATGTCTGTGGGTTGTGAGTGAAATTGTGATGAGACACCAGAATGGGATAGGGCTGGAGACCTGGTAACAGGGTGTAGCCTCTCATTCCTTTCTCCTATGGAGAGTTCCTCATCTACTTTACTCAGCCTACTCCTAAAGCCTCACACCTGTTTTCCAACTAGACTGACATTCAGGCTTCTGTTGCTTCTGAGGAATTCCATCACTGACCTTACCACCCTTGTACTGCTTTAGCAACAGCTGGCAGATAAACACGCATCACTTGCAGTAAAGGCTGCTTTCTTCCCTTTTCTCCAAAGAAGCCTCTCTCCTAAAGATGATAGAGCAAAGAACTGTCAGTGCAAGACACCACTCTGTTCTGGGGCCTCCCTTGTGGCCTAGGGACATAGCCAGACAAACTCAAGGCTGAGCTGCAGGATTTCTGTTTGTGAGCAGGTTGAATGAGCGGCAGCAACAGTGACATCTAGTACATCTTGCCCTGCCAATAGAAAACTCTTATTTTGTCCTCCTTAAGCACACATTACACTTTCTTAGGATTTTCCCTGTCATTAGCATGGTACAGAGAAGGCAATTGGTTTCACATCTATATACTCTACATCTCCCACATGCCATCTAATTTCCTTTTGCAGTGCCACAAAAAAAGAAAAGAAGAAAAGAAAACAAAGGAAAAAGAAAAGGAAAAAAAAGCAAAGTGCTTCTGATGCTCTGCAACTTTTATCACCCATAGTTTGTCTAATACTTTTACTTTCCTTTGTTTTACTTTATGGCCTTTTATCCTTATAGAATTTATTATGAATCACAAGACTTGCAAAGTGAACCTTAATTATTTTCAAAGAACCACCAGTTGTCCCAATACTGTTAGTGACTGGATTTCTTTTGTTACATTTCTGATTTCCCCTTTGAGGGGTTAGTAAGAAGGGGGTTCGGAGAAGCCTACCCTCGATAGACAGAAGTAATGTGAAGGGCTGTGGAAAGGACTCTTGTGGTTGACCTGCCTGGTAAAGAAGTATAGATTACCAGAAGCCCCACTTTCTCTTTTTTTAACCATCTCCCCCCAAACAAACAAAAAAAAAACCAGGTGTGTAATTTCTTATCCTGGTCTGTTGCATCACATCTCCCCCAGGAGTTGTTCCCTCTGCTCTGTGGCCGTCTGATGAAATAAGCCAAACCCTCCAGTAGCTTAGCTTCCACCTGCTTGTTGCCTCCAGAGCCCCAGAGATTACACAGCTTCATGTTCTTTACTTGAACTCTCCAGTGAGTGCAAAACTCATTCAGCCAGATTGTCTTCAACCTTTTCTTCCACTATCATTCACTTTCCTGGCTCTCTATTCCTTTCAGGGCAGAGAACCCAGATTTCTGCCTGTAGATAGTACACTTAGTATTCCATTTGCTCTGGAATTCCATTTGTTCCATGTTCTACTTTCATTTGAAATTAAAAAAAAAATTAGAAAGGAAAATGCATTTATTCTAGGCTTGGGTTGGAATTAAGAACTTGCCTGGGTAGCTGTTAATAAATGGCTCATTTTTTTTCCTTCCCAATAAAGTGAAGTCTTATTTGTATGCATAGATGACTATCAAACTGAAGATTCAGCTTCGTTCATGGTAGCCTTGAACACTTAAAAATGCTCTTCTTCTAAAAAAGGTGGTTTTGGTTACAAAGTTGTTTATATATCCAAGGAACAGCTAGCTATTTGATATATGTCTCTCTCCCTCTTTCCTATTGGTGGGGAAAAATATCTTCTAGGAGTTAAGCTAAAATGGGTTTTGGAAAGTTTGGTCTGGAAAAATGATGTCCCATGTGTTGACAGGGTAGTGTTAGCACTATCTGAGGCTCCCTGTCCTCCTGTTCTGGGTTACATTCTTAACCTAAACTATCCAGCCTGGTAGCCACTAACCACATGTGTCTATTTATACCTATTAAAATTAAAAATTCAGTTTCCTGCTTGCACTGGCCACATTTACAGGGTTCAGTGGTCACATGTGCTAGAGGTTTCACAGATATTCCCGTCACTGCCTACAGTTCAGTCAGGCCAGGCTGCCTTAATTGCTTGCCATGTGGAGCCGCTATCACTGGTCTTAAGGCCAACCTTTCTTTCTTGTCTCTTGGCAGCTCACCAAGAATGGGACTGTGGAGTCCGTGGAGGCCGATGGGCTGACACTGGATGATGTTTCAGATGAAGATATTGATGTGGAAAATGTGGAAGTGGATGATTACTTCTTCCTGCAACCCCTGCCCACCAAGCGGCGGCGGGCCCTGCTGAGGGCTTCTGGGGTCCACCGCATCGATGCTGAAGAGAAGCAGGAACTGCGCGCCATCCGCCTGTCACGGGAGGAGTGTGGCTGTGACTGTCGACTCTATTGTGACCCAGAGGCATGTGCCTGCAGCCAGGCTGGGATTAAATGCCAGGTCAGTCCACACCGTTCCGAGAAGGGGCACCTGCAGGGGGTCAGAGAGATGTGTGGGTGCCAGTGAACATGGAGGCTGCCTTCCATGGGTAGATTCCCCTTGAGGGAACCCTCCCGGTTTCACAGCCCTCCTCCAACCAAGAAAACAAGAAGAACAGGATTCACAGGCTGTGTGAATCCTGTGATAAGAAATGGCAGTCAGCAAATGGAGGATTGGGGGTCAGTGAGTTTACCATTTAGTAGTCAAATACTGATTCCTTGGGATAAAAGGAAGCAGGGAGAGGAGAGAGGCTTTTAGATTTTATCTTGCAGATACTCATTCTCAATTCCTCCACTCCAGTTCTGTAAAAGTCAAAATACTTCCCAGATCCTCCAATTCAGAATCAGTCTTGGTGTGGCAAAGCTTAAATCCATGTGCCCTGGAAGAGAACTCCTGAGCCCCTGGCTGGCCTGCTGGTGAGGAGAGTTGTCAGAGACATCTCAAGTGAACACATCCTGAAGAATAAACTTTATCTGTTATTTTGTGTACTGAGGGTGTGGATGCTTAGTCTTTGTGGTTGAATTTATCCAACAAATCTTTCCTGTCTTAATTTTATTCTATTATTATTATTATTATTATTATTACTTTTAATCCCTGCCCCCTTACTCCTCTGTCTTAATTTTAGATTGGTAGCAATTAGAGCTGACCAAATAATTTTTCAGATGGAAATCCCAAATGAATCAGCCTGTTACACACAAGCCTAAGAACAATCCATTCTCTGGATGGTTCCTGAGAACTGAAACAGAGACTTGATGGTTGATAGCATAGGAAACATTGTGTGTTTGTACTTATTATTTGCTTGCCTGTGTTTTTAATGTAAATTTTTATTTTCCGTGTATGTGGGGTTTTTCCCCTTTAGAGATTGAAGAGAGATGAGGGAGAAGCATGTCTTTTCCAGATACATTGATTTGGTAACTGCTTCAGACCCAAATTGGTCAATTTTTCAAGCAAAAACTGAAGCAAATAGTGAAAAACTGCTGTTGCGTTGAACCTGCTTTCTAGCATTTTAGCAAAGACACTTTTGCTTGGTTCCTTGGAATGCATGCTTTGATCTAGCTGATCTTTCCTGTCTCCCCTGCCTATCACCGCAGTAGATAGTAGGTTTGGGCCCTGGCTTTTTGATTTCCCAGTAAACTTGGCAAATTCTTCAGTCTCTGAAGCACAGCAGTATTTTTAAACTTTTTAGCTGGAAGGACACTGAAATGATTTTTATTCATTTTCTGCTTAGAAGACAATGCCCTAGAGACATAGATGACCTCCCGGAAGTTACACTAATTCGTGCCTGTGTTGGGACAGTCACAAAGTGGGCCGATAACTACCATCTAGCACTCCTTAGCACACACTGCATGTTTTGTTTTGAATTTTTCTCTTGTAAGAAGATCTCAAATCCCAACTCTCTGTGTTTGTCAGCGCAAGTCTCCTAGCTGCAGTGTTAATAAGTCCGTTGGTCTCATCTTGCTGGCCTCACCCCATCTGTCCCCTTCTCAGGTGGATCGCATGTCCTTTCCTTGTGGCTGCTCCCGGGACGGCTGTGGGAACATGGCTGGACGCATTGAATTCAATCCAATCCGAGTCCGGACTCATTACCTCCACACCATCATGAAGCTGGAGCTGGAGAGCAAGCGGCAGGTGAGCCGCCTGCCGGCCCCAGATGAGGAGCCCTCCCCCGCTGCCAGTTGCAGCCTATCAGGAGCACAAGGCTCCGAGACACAGGACTTCCAGGAGTTCATTGCTGAGAATGAGACAGCAGTGATGCACCTGCAGAGTGCTGAGGAACTGGAGCGGCTTAAGGCAGAAGAAGACTCCAGCGGCTCCAGTGCCAGCCTGGACTCCAGCATCGAGAGCCTGGGTGTGTGCATCCTGGAGGAGCCCCTGGCTGTTCCGGAAGAGCTATGCCCAGGCCTTACAGCCCCCATTCTCATCCAGGCTCAGCTGCCCCCAGGCTCCTCTGTTCTGTGTTTTGCCGAGAACTCGGACCACGCAACTGCCTCGGCAGTGAACAACCCATCCTACTTGAACAGTGGGCCCCTGGTCTATTATCAGGTGGAGCAGAGGCCAGTTTTGGGGGTGAAAGGAGAGTCTAGTCCAGAAGAGGTTCCACCCTCTTTCCCCAAGGAGAAGGATCTGAATGTCTTCTCTCTCCCTGTTACCTCACTGGTGGCTTGTAGTCCCACAGACCCAGCTGCCCTCTGTAAATCAGAGGTGGGAAAAACATCCACTCTAGAATCGCTAGTGCCCGAAGATTGTAACCCCGAGGAGCCTGAGAGTGAAGACTTCTGTCCCTCTTGGACCCCCTCAAACCTCCCCTTCTGCACGGACAATGAAGAGGGCTGTGTGGTGGAGAAGACCTCACAGCAGAGCGAGGACAGGCCCTCTGAAGAGTCCTCCCTTGAACTCCCTCTGGCAGTGTGAAATGGGGTTGGAGAGACTGCTCTTACCCGTTCTCTATTTATTCCCTTATTTTATCTAACACTATTTCAAAACCGAACTGTAGAAGCACCTGCTGCTCCCATGTCATTTTATTGGGGTCTTTGGTGTGGGAAAGGATTGTTTGTACAAGTTATTTTTAAAAGGGAAACAGAACCAAGGAGACCAGCCCCAACTTGATCTAGAGATAGTCTTGGGGCAGAGAAGGCTGCACAGTGCCGAATACTGAGCTTTCGGGGCCGCTGGAACAAAGAACTAGAATCTCATAGAGGAGCTGGGTGATTCAAGCAGTTATTTTTTATGTAGGGACCAGAACAGAATATTTGAGTAGCACGGCAAAACCCTTCCTCTCCTGAGCTCCAGGGGTATATGCTGTTAGCTTTTCTTAGCAGTTATGCTGATACCCCGTTTTGATGCATCATAGTACTACAGTGAAGAGGTCACCTGATCAGGTCTCAAGAGGAGAGGGCAAATGAGTCAGCTGCTGTACAGAACCTCCAGAATGGAAAAATGTAACCTGCTTTCCTCTGGCCACCCTACTTGGTAAATAAGTTAAGACATGTTTGGTGTTCTCTGACCTCTTCCCCACAGTGGGGATTCCTGGTCTGTAACTTGAATTGTTTCTTTCACATGTTCTAGGTACTATACTTAAATATGTCTGTTTGTCTTTTTTCTTTTTCTTTTTTTCCTTTAAAGAAAAGGAGTTAAATTGGCTGGGGTGTGGTATAAAGAGCGTGAGGCCTCTGTGTGTGTCCACACTGGCTCTCGGGCAGCTTCAGGCTGGAGCGCACCAACCCCACAGGAGGCATATATGTGGCACAGCATTAACTGTGTCCAGGAGAGGCTGCCTAAAAAGATGACTTAACTTGTGCCATGCTTGCTTTTTCACTTCGGTCTTTGTTTTCCCTCTTTGGGAGATTTGAGCTTTAATGGAATGTAGGCTGTGGCAACCTTAAGCTCATCACTTAGTTTTTGTTTTGTTTTGTTTTTTCTTCTGTATCTACCCTCGTCCTTGAATATACCAGGCTCGAGAGTTTTTATCCTCCTCCAGTGTACCCCCAAACTGCAAATGTTTATTGAACCATTTTGATGCTACACATCAAATTAGGAAAGCAAATCATTTCTTAGATGAGATGTACAGCTCCCAGGTTCGGAGGAATTCAGTTCTGACTCTGACCATATAGGGTTTTTGACTTTTGATTCTAACCTTTTTTAGAATGGGACTCAAACCTCATCAGAGGGGATACGGTTCCTGTTTCTTTTATGTTCAACTTAATAACTCTGGGATCTGCTCCAATTTATACCACTGAATTCTTTATTAGTAAAGTTATATTTGATTCTCTTGAAATGGAGGCAGCCAGGAGCAAAATACTTCTCAAGCATCCTTTACACAGTGCTTCACCGCTAGCATGGTTAATTAGCAGGGAAGAACAAAATGAAACACTTTTTTGGGGGTGGGGGAGGTAACTATTCCTACTTACCTTGCTTTTCTCGTGGGATAAGACTCTGTTGTCTCAAAGCAACCTTCGTGTGTCGCAGCAGCATTTCACCTCTAGAATCTAAACTGAGCCTGAAAGTCTTGTACTTAACAGATATATATTTTAGCCGTTTTTCTCTCCCGTTCATTTCTATTTTTGCTTGGTTTTACATTTGGAGAATTTCCAGTTACGGTCCTTACCTCTCCCTATCCCATAGCCGCAAATCAGAGTTGAGAGTTTTTTAAGTACCTGAGTTCTAGATGCTATCTCAAACTGAGCTACAGTTCCCCGTCCTAGCCTTGTTCCCTCAAATAAAAGACTGAAGCTGAACTACGAATTTGACTCTACAGTGAAAAGAATCTAAAGATCTGCTTTGGAACAGGAGGGTCAACTCCACACATTCCCTCCTTAGGGAGGCTCTAATCCAACCTAGGAGATAGATTCCAACAGGTCAATACTAGACATTGGCTTTTGGGATCCAACCACAAATTTGAATCTGATTATTAGACTCATTGCCAAGTCCAAGATGTTTTTCTGAAAACTAGTTTAACATAAGCTCAGTCCCATTAACTGCCATTCTGACTCACTGACCCCAAGCTTTAAAATGCTGAATTGTAACATTTAGCATTAACTGTCTTGTCAAGCAAAAGGCCTTTTCTACCTAGTCCATTTCATTTCTGGTGCTACCCGAGTTGGACGGGATGACAGCTCACGGCTGCTGGGAAAGCTCGCCTCTGCTCACAGCAGCAGATTGCTTCAGTCCCACTCTGTAGGCCGAGGCAAAAGAAATGACTTATTACTGCAACTCATTATTTTCCAGTCTCCTTTCTCACATCTGTAAACAGGTAGTATTTTCAATGTGAATCCAAAGCTTGTCTGGTTCCCTGAAAACAATTTTTGTTTTCCTTTTAGGTCCTTTACATTGTGATAATGCTGTATTTAAAGAGAATATTTAAATGTAATAATAAAGAAATATTCAAAAGAATAGTGTATTACACTTTATCTTGGATCATAGTACAGTTACTTGTTAAGAGAAAGGATGCGCCTCCAGCATTGTATATAAAACTAATTAGGTCAGTTAGGGATTAATGTGAAACAGGAATGTTTTGTGGTAGGAAAATAGAACATTCTGTTTGGAGCTTCAACTTGACTTGATCTTACTATGCTCTTAGCACCTCCTTAGCTAAAGTAGGCCTGGATCCTGCTTTCTTAGAACTTGCTCAGTCTACAGTCCCTGCTTTTGGGCCCCATTTTATAATTCTATTAATTTGTAGGAAATTCTTCCTAGTAACCATCTTAAAATCCAGCAAGATGATCAACTTGGAATCAAATACTTAATAACTTCCATCCAATAGTATCAGAAGATGCTATTCCAGTTATCTCCCCATTAGTAAGGTTATGTCAGTCTCAGAAGGAAATTTAGCAAAATGATTATAGAGTATAAGTAATTTCCAGCAACTGGTATCAAGCAGTCTTTACTTGGGATTAAAAACAATGCTTCATGCTTTTACAATAAGTTAAAGTCACAAATGTACACATATACAAACTAACCCAATTGACTATCTTGAAGCAGACCCCTGGTGGCCTCTCGGGACTGGGCAGTAACTAGGACCTTTAATGTTTGACCTCAGGCAACCACTGTCTGTTACAGTTGTACTTGCTGCAACACAGTGAGGCCAGCAGAGTCTAAGATCCACAAAGGCTGTACCACAGCCCAGAAATTAAGACAAGGGGGTGTGAAGGCCATAAATACCAGGAAGAAGTCAAAGCAACTTTGGAAGAAGTAGTTGTCCTTTATCTGCTAGAAGTTAACATAGTTAACAAGGGGAGTGCTGGGCCAAGGTGGGAGGAGGTGTTCAAAGACTTTGAAAAGAAAAGGATATGGTTAGTACAGTGAGGGGACAAAAAAAAAATCCCTTTTTTGGTCATTCAGAAAAGGATTGGGGAAACACTAAAATACATGCATGGATTAAATAAATGACCCAGTTTAGTGCTGTTCCCCGCACCAGACAGAAACTGTCTTTAACAATAACAGCTGTAACAGCTGTAAAGAATATGGCAGTGGGTGAGTCCTAACCAAATGAGGATTCCCACCTGGGGCAGAAACTCACTTCCTGGGACTTGAAATTAAAACATCAGCGTCAAAGCCCAGCACAGAGGTTGCTGCCCTTTCCAGGCAGCTGAGGGAGCTAGGATGACGCCTCACCTGGGCCACGCCCAGTGAGAGGGTTTGATTTCATTTCAGCTTCCACACTGAGAAGCCTGTGACATTTGCTCCTCTGCCTCCACACACCTAACAGTACACACAGACTCTTTGCTGGCAAGCGCTGCTTGGTCCCACGCTGCTGTCCCACGTGACTGCAGGACACTGTCATGCGCTCAGCGTTTACTCAGCATCTCGACCCAAGGTAGTTGGTGGAAAGCAGGACCACGTTGTGCAGCAGGAGGGACAGCTCTGCTTCTGGAGACAGCATCAGTGTTAATGATTTGGCCAGGGAGTGAACTGAGCCTTCTAACTGCCTTGGTGTACTGGGCTTGATACCTGAGGCAGAAAACTGGTGCTGGGAGGTACGATGTTAGGGACTAGTCCCATGTCCCCCGTGTTGTTCCAGTCCGAGCACATATGCTTTCCTTTCCTCCTACCATATATTCCTACATACTCATCATATTCTTGATTCTCATGTGATGGCAGGAGAAAATGGCCAGGTAATGATGGTTTAAATACCATTGTCTCTTTGGGATTCTTCTGGCAGAAGCTGGTGCTCTGGGGACATTTCTCAGCTCCAAGGAGATTAGTAAGGTTACCCTGATATCCTCAGGCTCAGGAAACATCAAAGTCTGTCCAAATGTTTCACAGGCCTAGTACTTTTTATTTAAATACTTTTTATTTAGCCAACTGCGTGTTTCTTTTTTCTTTTTTTTTTTTTTTAAGACTAGGTCTCACTATTTTTGCCTGTGGAACCACAGGCTCACGTTGCCCAGGGTACCACAGACTCAAGCAATCCTCAGCCTCAGCTTCCCAGGTAGCTGGGATGACAGGCGCGCGCCACCACGCCCAGCTATTTTTTTGGGACTAGGTCTCACTACATGCCTCAGCGGGACTCGAACTGCGATCCCTGGCCCCAGCCGCAGCTTCCTAGGCTGCCGCTTACAGGCATCGTCACCATGCCTGGCCTGAGTGTTTCTGGTCTCAGACTTTAGACTAGTGCTTCTCAACTGGGACAATTCTGCTCCTCACCTCCCCCACTGACATGTGGCAATGTCTGGAGACATTTTTGGTGTCAGAACTGGGGATATGGAGTATCACTGGCATCTAGATGGTAGGTGGGATACTATTAAGCATCCTCTGATGCGTAGGGTCATCTCCCACAACAGAGTGGCAAGAGTGTCAAGGTGGAGAAACTGCTTCCCTCCTGCTTCCAGTCACCACTACTCCATCTCGTCTTGCAACGTCTACTTCCACACCTGCCTAACCACTGCAATCAACTCCAAATAACTTTAGAATAACTTACAATAATGACTTGGATTTAAATGGCCTAATGGTAGGAATTTATCTTACCTTTCAAGCTGCAGGAAATTTGCAGCCATTCTCCCAGCCAGGTTCGACACCGCTCTTCAGTAAGATGAGTGGAATTCAGGCCACGAAGGTAACAAGCCTATGTGCTCAGAGAAGAAATGGTGTTTAATAGTCACAGAGCACATATCCTAAGGAAGTGAAAACCCACAAGAAATCCAAACCCTTTATATAAGTCACAACCATCCCACAAGCCACCTTTCTTTCACCATGCCACTGTGAACTGTGATGGACAAGAAGAAAACAGCACTGAATAATCTGAAACAGCAGGTCTGAAGTGTAGTATTCTTGGTTTTTGAAGGGTCAGTAAAAAGGGAGAGAAGTTAAAATTATTTGGGGGCAGTTCCTTCCCAGTATTGAAGAAAAAAACATAGATGTGCAGTGAGAGGACAGAAGCTGGGTGTCACTGTTCCCAGCATGACATGTTGTTCTTCATAAGCACCCAGGCCCCCAAGAGCTCAAAAACCCACCAAGGGTTGCTTCCACCTCTTACCGATTTCACTTCCTTAGCAGTCAGCTGGCCAATCCCCAGCTTTGCCAAAGCTTTGTCCAGCTGGTAAATCACAGTGGTGTGAGTCTTTAAACGGTGTCTCAACAAGAGAGAAGGCAGGTAAGGTGTGAGAAGCATGGCTCGACTCAAGGCTTTCTGGGACACAACAACATAGGGGGAAATCAACAAGCAAAGGTCTGAGGCAAGGGGGGGGGTGTGGGAGAGAGAAAAGCCCTAGGCTCACCATCTGTAAAGTTTCCAGCTGCATCAAGCCCAGAGGATGGTTAGAGAAACACTGTCTCAGAGCCAAGATGTCATGGATTGCTGGGTGGGTACCACGCTGAATCTAGGGAGATAAGAGAGAGGTACATATTAGGAAGGTTCAGCTAGTTCTATTACCTCATCTGAGTGCAAACTGGTTTGCAGGAAGGGTGAACTGGAGATACCTTGGTGCACAGTTCTGTCATATGCCACCGGAGTCCTGCATCAGAAATGAGAGGGATGACCCTTTCTAAATACTTGAGGATGTCTGTATGGGACTGCTTCCGTAGCCCATGATAGATATCTAAGAAATCAATTTGTTGCTTGGGGGTCCAGAAATACTGGGTCAGTAGTTGCCTAGGAAACAGGTACCTGAAAAGAAAAAGAATCATAAAGTCACTTTCAAAGTGAACGGCGAAATCATCGGCAAACATGAAGACTAGCCATTTCCCAACCTCAGCTTTCCTTTGTATAACTTAGTCTCACCAAGCCCTCAAGATACTGTACCGAGCAACATGACTGAGGTTATGCGAAAGGAAGAAGCAGGGCAATGGCTCAGCACAATACAATAGATAAGTGTGAAGTGTGTGAGGACAGAGATGCCAACAGAGCAGAATGCTGCCTGCCATGGCAACAATCTCAAACCAGTGCATGACTCTTCTGTGTGTATAAAAGGCAAATGGCGCCGGGCACGGTGGCTCGTGCCTGTAAGCTTCAGCCTATGAAGCGGCCGGGGCTAGGAATCGTGGTTCAAGTCCTGCCTGGGGCCTGTAGCGAGACCTAGTTCCAAAAAAAGAGAGGGCGTGGTGGCGCGTGCCTGTCATTCCAGCTACCTGGAAAGCTGAGGCTGGGGATTGCTTGAGTCTGTGGTACCCCGGGGCAATGAGAGCCTGCAGTTCCATGGGCAAAAATAGCAAGACCTAGTCTCAAAAAAAAAAAAAAAAAAAAAAAAAAAAAAAAAAAAAAAAAAAAAAAAAAAAAAAAAAAAGGCAAATGGAAAATCTATTTTTCAATTCATTTATCACAAATCTGATGACTGATTATAAAACATGGCCACAAATCTCTGGGAGAAGTGGGGTGCATGCTTCCCTTTAAAACAGGATGAGCAGCTCTCCCACCCACTTGTGACTATGCAGGTGTTTTTCAAAAACTTGTTCCTTTCAGGGGACCTCTTTCTACACATTTGTGCAAACCACCTTTCCTTTCCTTTATAAAAAAGATTTTATAATAAACCTGCCCTTTGGGAAATAAAATAAAAATCTGTGTGGTTGATTCAACTAACAGAATCGAGCTGGAGTGAACCTTTGTGGCCTCCAAAGTTAGGCTATGAAAGGCCACGCAGATTCTGATAGAATATTCATTCTTAGAGGGACTTGTAAGAAGTCCCTCAACCCTGAAGCCAATATATTGAAAGTCCATATGGAGTCATGTTGGTTGACAGTTCTGTCTTCCAGCCACTACTGCTGAGGCAACTGGCATAAGCGTAACTTTAGACCCTCCAGACTAGCCCCATCACCAGTTAATACCACTGAGAACCCTCCTTCAATTCTGTAAGAGAAATCAACTAGTTACTTGAGCCCCACTCGAATTCCAGACCCACAAGCCAGGAAAAGGGTGCTGGTTTTAAATATTAAAATGAGTTTCAGCTTAGAAGTTGTAACATGGCAATAGCTAACTAGAACAACATGCAATGTCAGTTTAAAAGTGCACCTATGGAAATAAAGTCATAAAAGTTTATATGCCCAAGTATGAAGTGCATTTTTTCCTGAAGAGAAAAATTTGTCTCAAATTGCAATGCCTCTCTGGGAGTAGGTTACTGCCACTAGGGATGATGTAGGAGGTTATGATCTTTCTCCTTGCCATACAGGGAGAAAGAAATAGGGAGACACTAGGTTACTGACACCTACAGTCATCCCCAGAATTATTCCAAGTGTCAGTGAGCGGCTCTTAATAAACCTTGGGCCAATGGGAGGACTGGAGCAGGACGTTTGGTAACAACTGCCTAGCTTCTCATTGGAAATTTCTTCTCAATATGTAAATACTTGAACAACTATATATCCTCAATATGACTGGATAAAGAAGTTTGTACTCACATTAGCAAGAAGACCAGGTAGTTGGCAAAGGGTGGGGCAGAAATAATAGCTAAGAATAGACACTTGGTGATGTCTCGTTGGAACTAAACAGAAATAAACACAGATTCAGTTTTAACCCAGGTAAGTTCTTAACACAATGGACAGTACTTACACCCCACTGCACAGTAAATTCTATTGTAGCCCAGAAAGGGTCAAAGTTATTTCTCCCAAGCTCTTGATGTTAAAGTTCCTTGAAGTGAGTAGCCCACGTTTGCTTTTCTATCCAAACAATGTCTACACAGGGCCTCATGCATAACAAGTCCCTCTGTGGATTTGTGCTAGCTTCATAATGGGTGCTAAATTACTAATTCACCTTCAAAACTACCCATCAGTACCCACCAGATACTACTTTCCTGCTGTCCAGGTACTGGCAGATGTTTAGCAGTTCAAAAAAAATTTAGATTTTGATGTTTACAACTTTTATTCAGAATGTGTGCCAGGAACTCTGTGGAGAACTCTGTAATGGAGGATTCTCAATGAACCCAATTCTGACAAATAATCTGACTTTCTCATTTCATTGCTTTCATCTCACACAATGGGCAACAGCTTCATGAGTGGTAAACAAGAAAGGAAAGACAAAAACTTGCAATCTTGGTTAACTTTAATTACCTCGCCATGTACTTGTGATATCTGTCCCTGGCCCATACCTGTCTCAAATGCTCCATCTCCCGGTATGAAAGTTGATGAAACTTTATATTGTGCTTCGACATATTTGCCTTTATTCTTCTAGCTTTTTTGGCATCAGCCCATAACATCTGCAATCCTGCCTCATTAAAGTAGAGGACACAGTGTGCTGTTATCCCAGTTTGAATCTTCCTACTTCTTGTCCACACACACACACACACACACACACACACACACACACACACGTCCCTCCCCAGCACTACTCTAAATCAAAGTTTTAAACTAGGTCACTGAAAACTCTTGTGAGACCAACCTGTGTCTCTTTTCTCTTCCCTTTCTCCCCAGTACATCACCCCTCTTCCAGCCAACTTGGTCTTCTGAAATCTATCGTAGATGGTCTCCTCTCCTGGATCACTACTTTTTAAAAATAAACAGTAAAGCTCCCTAATCTCAGGAAGTCTGGCTCAATTAACCCTACGCATTCCTCAACCACATATTAACTTATTTCTAGAATACTTTTATAATTACTATAATTCCACATATTTCTATGACTGCAATTTTAATTTTTTATGATAATCTTTACATTTAACTAGAACTTTCATTTTCGCAAATGTTTTCATATTTATCAATGAAATTATTTCAATGAAATCTTTGAAATCTTCAAAGTAACACAGAAGAAAGCAAGTACATGAAGGAGAAAATAGTGGCCATTTTATTATAATTGAAGTCAATTCAGTACAAGAACTCCACTATACTATTCTCCCTACTTCTGCATATGTTTAAATTTTTCCACAATACAAGGTTTAAAGACAAACCAAACAACATGCTTTCAAACCCTTTTCTCCTCAAAACTCCTCCTTATAACTCTGGGAGCAAACAAAACAGCATCTCTATCTCTACACATAAGGATCAGCAATTTTGCAAGTTCAATTGGCTGGTAATAACTATGATTTTGTAATATATTCATGCAACTGGAGTTATGATCAAAGCACAGACTATAGTCATCATTTTAACTATACTTGTTGAATTGTAAAACAGGCCCTAAGGATGTGTACCTGTTTATTTAACCTTCACCAGATGGTCAATAGGTAGGTTTCTATTTCTATTCCCATTTAACAGATGAGAAACCCAAGGGACACAGAGCTCAAGACAGGACTACGACTAGCCCACTCATAGTCGGTGACATGTCTGGCTCCATAATGGATGGTATACCATCTCCTAGCAACCAACAGGGATGGAATATGAGCCACACATTCAGAAACCAAGTATATGCAGTGCTCTTTCTAAACACAATACTTAAATCTGTAATAACAATGCACCTTTTCTAATGGGCCAAACCAACTAACACACAACACAGTTGTGTGCAACCATAGTGTACAGCCCTACTTGTACTGGAGAGTTTCTACTCGAATTAGGTATAGGCAGTGAAAAATGCTGAAACACCTATGTAATTCCTGAATGTTACCACAAATTTTCTCATAATACCACTCTCAAAACACCCTTATTATGTGTGAACTTTTAAAAATTCGTTTAATACTCCAGCATTAATGAAACAGAAGACATCCAGAGTCACCACCACCCCACCCCATTGCAGAACCTGCAAAGGATCTTAGTATTCTAACTGCCCAAGAGCTGATTCAAGGGATTCCTAGTTCACATGTGTTTTTACCTTTCATGAAGGTTGTGTATAGAAGGTAGAAGCGGGGGAAATTATGGCTCAAAAATTGATGATATTTCCCATTAATTGCTTTTGTCTTGGTCACCACATAAGAGATCAAGCTCTTCACATCTGTCTTTGGAGAAAGGTGAAGCTGCGAAGACCTACAAAGAAGATCAAAGAGACTATCTGGGAATCAGTCCTGCAAGCCTCCTCCAGCCCAGCCTCCCTAATACAAAACACCAGCCTCAGAGAGTGTATGCCAAAACCTGAAACTTCTGAGATGCAAGGAAGATATTGAACCAGGGAGAAATAAGTAACAGGAAAAAGGTCGGACAAAAGGGAGAGATCAGGCAGGAAAGGATGTCGGGCGGTGGTAGGAACGTGAAGCGAGCTTAAGGTCAGAGA
>PVHY01013545.1:0-41044 GCA_004024945.1 Uropsilus gracilis | reverse complement strand
TTTTCCTTCAATTTTTTGCCTTCTGCAGATGATTCCAGAAAGGGATTTCTGAATTGTACTTCATGGAGGGTTTTGCCTATGTTTTCCTCTATGTATGTTATGGTTTCAGGTCTGATATCTAAGTCTTTTATCCATTTTGAATTAATTTTTTACATGGTGTGAGAGAGATGTCTTGGTCCATTTTTTTGCATGTCTTAGTGCAGTTTTCCCAGCACCATTTGTTGAAGAGACTATCTTTGTTCCAATGTAAGTTTTTCCCTCCTTTGTCAAAGATTAATTGGCTATATTTGTGTGGCTTTATTTCCAGATTCTCAATTCTGTTCCATTGGTCTGATTGTCGGTTGTTGTACCAGTACCAAGCCGTTTTAAGTATTATGGCTTTGTAGTATAGCTTGAAGTCTGGAATAGTTAGTTCTCCATTCTCTCTTTTTTTGGAGAGGAGGTTTTTTTGATATTTGAGGTCTTTTGTTATTCCATATGAATTTTTGTAATTTTTGTTCTATCTCTTTAAAAAATGTCATTGGAATTTTTAATGGGATTGCATTGAATCTGTAGATTGCTTTTGGTAGGATGGCCATTTTGATGGTGTTAATTCTTCCCATCCATGAGCAAGGAATGTCTTTCCATTTCCTTGTGTCTTCTTCTATCTCTTTTAGTAACGTTTTAAAGTTTTCTTTGTATAGTTCTTTTACGTGTTTTGTTAGGTTTATTCCCAGGTATTTAATTGTTTTTGGTGCGATGGTAAATGGGATGACTTTTTTAATTTCTTCTTCTTCTGCTTGGCTTTTTGCGTATAGGAAGGCTACTGATTTCTGTGTGTTGATTTTGTAGCCGGCAACCTTACTGAACTGGTTAGTTATTTCAAGGAGTTTTTCTGTGGATTTTTTGGGGTTTATCTACATTTTTAATGCATTCATATTTATATCAATGAAGTAATAAAATGTAATTTTAATACATATGTTTAAATGACATTAAAACTTTTATTTTTAAGGTGAAAAGGGCAAGTGTTTAGGTTCTATAAAATCCTAAGATGGCCCTGCTCCCCAGGGAGGCAGCTATTATCCATTGTAGACTAAAAAAAAACCTTTGGAACAGTCAAACCCTGAAGCCGTTGTTAACACTTCACAGGGGGAAGAACATGGAGGCCGTTCCCAGATATGGATCTGTGGGAACACAACAGATGAGACTGGAAAACACAAGACATGTGATCAATTTAGAAGATGAAGACTATGCAGTGGAGAAATGTTGGTTGGCTTCTAGGTGGGATAGAACATGAATATGAGTTCTGGTGTAACAGTGCATGTTGTTTCCTGAGGCAATTTCCTGGCAGGGGTGTTAAGTTCACCAATACCCATTCACTTTTTCTTCCTTTAGTAGCAACCCCTATTGTGGTAAGGTTGCATTGTGCCCTCCAAAAAGATATATCGAAGCACTACTTCCTGGTCACTAGGACTTATCTGAGTTATGGGTCCAGCTTAATTCTGCTTCAACACTTTGCTCACATTATGGGATTATAAGATCCTATTTAGAAATGAGATTTTTGCTCATTTCTTAATGAGCAAGAAATCTTAAGTTGCCTTAAGATGCCTGGTGTATTTATAAAGGAAAAAAAAAAAAGATTTGGATACAGAGACACAGAGACCATGTAAAGTTGCAGGTAGAGTTTGGAACAATGTCACCATAATCTGAGAACACCAAAGGTTGCTAGCAACCTCCAGAAGCTAAGAGAGAGGCACAGTGTTTCCCTCAGAGATTCCAGAAGGAATCAACTTTTGACACCTTGATTTGGACTTTTGGTTTTCAAATTGTGAGAGAGTAGATATCTGTTGCTTAAAGTTACTTATCTGTGGTGCTTGGTTATGGCAGCATTAAGAAACCAATGTACTCCCCTACCTCTACCTCCAAATGATGTTGGACATACAACCACCCAAAACTAGACTACATTTCCCAGCTTCTCTTGCAGCTTAATATCTAAGTTCCTTGTTACTAGATCGTAGTCATTGAAATGTGAACTCAAGTATGTGCACAACTTTCTAGTTTTACCTCTAAACAAAAGGTAAGGATAATACCTTACCTTTGGTCTCGCTCCTTCTCACTGGAGTATATACAGGTAGGTAATGGTGGAACTACAGTAAGCACCTTAGAATAGAATATAAAATGGAAGCCACACATTGAGACTGTAAGAGCCATATGCTAGAAGGAACCTGGGTTCCCGAGGTTGTAGAGTTGTCTCATTGCTGGGATTTTTTATGCTTGGATACTTATGTAGAAGATGTAAACTATCATGCTTAGACACTATTATTCTGATTTTGTTAGAGCAGCCAAACATTTTATCTAAGGAATGCAGTTCTCTGTACTCCTGAGCTCTGCTTCGTTGCAGCCCCTCTCAGGTGCTGATATTTGTAAAGGACATTCGGCCTTGCTGTAAAAGGACCAATATTTGTTTCTTCCCTTTTTGATAATAGGAATAGATTACATTAAGTCTTTATTCCTTTCAACCCCAAGACATACCTTTTCCATCAAATGGAAAATATCTGTGGATGGATTAGGCAAATGAGGAAGACTGTAACCAGGATAAATTCTCTTAAGGGACATGAAAATGCAAACTTGATCTTCCAATCAGCCAAGTTCACTAAGCTCTGCCTTTCACTCAGCAGATTTGGATGCTCTGATAACCTCTAATATTATTCCTATCAGAACAGGGGGGAGATGAGAATAAGGGGTCTCTTTACTGTTTTCAGTAACCAGTTCTTTTTCCTAGAAACAGAACTACCTTTAACAGTTACTTAACAGTACAAAGTTCTTTTAATTAACCAATTATTTTTGTCCTGAAAATGATTTACCCTTTTCCCCACTATGGAAATGTCAGTATAGATTATCAGAATCAGACGTGAAGTATGTATGTGTGTACACATGTGTGTATGTTTGGGTAGTATGGTGAACAATGGGTGATATGTGGAGTGAAACAGAAAATCTGTCAATTACTGGATAACATTTTTGTGGCAAGTGTTTTACTAGAAATTATACATTTTAATCATCAAGACAATCCAGAGAGGTAGGAGCAATCCCTCCATATTTGAAACATTCATAAACTGGTGTACACATAGGTTGTCAGTCAGCAAGTGGCAGAGTCAAAGGTAATGTCTGTATTTGCCTTCAATGCACTTTTCCATACAAACCAATCGTACCACTTGTTATGACTCTAGAGCATAATGACAAAGTAGAAATTCTACAAATATTTGACTAGTCAGATTATGGAACTGGTCATTCTGGAAATACAAGCAAATTAATTATCTTGGGAACCTGTGTTATTGAGGTTTTTCATGAACACAGAGCTTGCTTCTCTTTCTTGATCTTCCCCATCTTCTTGGATACTGATCAGTGATACTGACAATAACTCTGGGTATGTTAGTGAACATTAATGAAGTCAGTAAAAGTTTTGGTTTTAACCTAATGAAAGTGTTTTAAATTTATTTCATTGTTTTCTAAATTACCAGTTCTTTGAATAACATTGCGAAATTTGAAATTAACATTCCAGAGTGCTTTCACCTTTAAAAAGAATTGATTTCATGATGAAAGCACTTATATTAAATATTTCTCTTTATTTATACAGATCCTGTCTGCCAGGAACCTATTAAAAGGGAAGACATTTTTCCCCTCTTCAGTAATATTCTTTTTCTGCTAAAATTCAGTAGTCAACTAAGAATAGCAGTTGAGGGTATTGCCTTCTTATTTCCTTATAATTAAAATTATGTAATATAAATGTGAAGGAGTTTTATATTTAATGTTACATATACAAATGAGTTTGTTTCTGTATGTGAGTTTAACTGTGTGCACATATGCCACATACACACTCTCACTTATCCAACCTCCCTCCTTGCTTCTAATCACACTGTGATAAACATTCTTTCCTTTCCTTTTAAGGTGGCAGTCAAATTGGCAGTGGGAGAAAGAAGAGAAATCCTGTCCCTGTCCCTAAGGGCTGCCTTCACCTTCCATACCCACTTGTGACAGTTCAAAGGAGGCTGAGAAACACCCCTGGTGTCCACGCCCTTGATGTTCTTGCTGCCAGAAGAGGCGATCTGGCTCCATTCTGGCTCTGTCTTCTTGCATTGTGACATAACAGCTTCTTAAGACTGCGATTCTTCGTTTCCATTTTTAGATGTCATAAATACTGGAAAGTTTGCTCTTTTTTTTTTGTTGTTTGCTTTCCCCAAGCAACCCCTCCTACTTTTGTTTAGGATTTCAGAAAAAAGCTCTTTGGATAATGCACTAAGGTCTGGAAAGACTAACGGACGCTACTTAAAAACAACAACAACAAACAATTAGATTTATTGAGGTATAATTTGCATACTATAATTTTAGGTGTACAGGTAGATGAATTTAGTACATTTATTGAGTTGTGTAGTCATCATTACAATCTAGTTTTAGAACATTTCCATCAGCCCAGCGATTCCTAGTTCTTACTTAAAATGAAATCTCTGCTCCTATTCCTTAGTCCCGGGCAACCACTGATCTATTTTCACAGGTTTGCCCTCTTAAAAGTATCATATATATGAGGTCATATAATCATTACTCTCTTATGCTTAGCTTGTTTAGCTGAACGTTTTTTCATATACTGTTGCAGGTAACAATAGCCTATTTCTTTTTACTACTGAGTAATATTCCACAATAGTTTCATACCATATATATTTTGTTTATCCATTCACTCCTCAATGGATGGTAATGTTGTTTCCACCTTTCAGCTATAGTGAATAATACTATGGTGTCCAAGTATCTATCAGAGTCCCTGCTTTCAGTTCTTACTGAAATGTATCTAGAAATGAAATAACTGGATTACATTGTAATTCTATGTTTAATATTTTGGTGAATTGTCAAATCTTTTCTATAGCAGCTGCACCACTATCCATGCTTAACATCAATGCATAAGGTTCCACTTTCTTTATAATCTCAGAGAACATGCCAACATGCTATTTTTTTTAAATTATTTTATAGTATGCATTCTAATGGGCTTCTCACTGTGGTTTTGATCTGTATTTCTGTAGTGATTGCTGCTAGTGCACCTTCCTTCATGTGTTTGTTGATCATTTGTATATCTACAGTAGACTTTATCTATTTAAATCCTTTGCCTAATTTTAAATCAGTTTTTTGGTTTATTTCTTGTTGAGTTATAGGTGTTCTGTGTTCTGGGTATCAACCCCATATCAGATAAATGATTTGCAAATGTTTTCAAAAGTTTTAACTTTGATGACATTCAACTTACCTTTCTTCTGTGACTGGTGGTTTGGTGCCATGTCCAAGAAATTGCCCAATCTAATGTCAGGAAGTTTTACTTATATGCTTTCTTTTAAGAGTTTTGTAGTTCTAGTTCTTTTGTTTAGGTCTTTGATTCATTTTGAGTTAATACTTGCATATGAGATAAGGTGAGGGTCTAATTTTACTCTTTTTTATGTGTATATATAGTTTTCACAACACAATTTGTTGGAGACTATTAATCATCTTGGCATCCTTATAAAATTATCTGACCATATTTATTTGCTATTGTTTATTTTGAACTCTTGATTCTATTCTGTTTTTCTATTTGTCTTTCTTCATATAAGTGCCATACTGTTTTGATTATCATAATTTTGCAGTAATCAGGACATGTGAGATTTCCTCCCACTGTGTTATTTTTCAAGATTGCTTTGGCTATTATAATGTCTCCTGAGATTCCATACGAATTTTAAAGTGCCTTCTGGATGTCTCTATTTGTACGAAAAAGTTGTTAGAATTTTAGTAAAATTGCACTGAATCTGGAAATCACTTAAGTAGTATTGCTATCTTACCAATATTGTCTTCTAATCCATGAACAAGGGCAAACTTTCCATTTTTGTATCTTCTTTACTCTCTTTTAGTAAATTTTTGTAGTTTTAATTTTATTTCTTTTATTTTGCTTTATTTCTTTAATTTCTTTTATTTTGCTTATTGCTAGCATAAGGAAATGCAACCTACTTTTGTATTCTCATAATTTTCAAGACATGGATCCACTATGATTTGACATGTAAGGTTCTTTTGAGAAAACTGAACCATTTGATTTCCATCTCTTTATATGTACCTGCTCCCTCCACCCTCCATTTTGGTTCACATAATTTTGATGGATAATCTCCTTATCTTTTATGTTCTGAAATTTCACAATGATGCTCTTAATGTGGGCTCTTCTTTTCCCCCACTCCCTTACTATACTAATCACTTGGAGTATCTTCATAGCCTTTAGTCTTTGGAAATGTTATTTTTAATTTTAAATTTCTCACCAACAATTTCCTTCCTATGAATTTTTTTTCTTCTATCTTTATGAAATTCTTATTGTTTGGATTTTGGCTCTTTGGCTTTACAGCAGAATTTTCATGTCTTTGCTACCTCTATTTTCTACTTTATTGTAATTTAGTTCTAATAATGGGAGTTCCCTTAACTTTTCCTTTTCATTCTTTTGACTAATGCTATTCTGATTGTTAATTTTAATTCTAAGAAATCTTTCTTTTTTTCTAGATGGATCTTTTTATGGCATTTGCTTTTGCTTTATGAATGAAAAATCATGTTATCCCTCTGAGGATATTCCTTGTCTATTTTCCTTCTAAATCTTTTTTCTTGGGTTTGTTTTCAATGGATTCTTTTATGATAAAGATAGCGAGATCCTCAGGATTTATGATCCTTAGCTCTCTGTTGATGTTTAAATGGAGGCTGCTTTTGTGCATTGGGGGAAAGGGCTGCAAAAGGTGGAATCTGGTTGTTACCAACCTTCTTCATTGCATCCCTCTAGTGACTATATGGGGAGGGGGTCATTTTTCCCTACCAAAAAAGTATCAATTAGTTTTGTGCTTCAGAATTCTGTTGATGTGAGCGAGGATGTACTTGACTGCTTGTATACTAGATACATTCTTCATCACATAAAAAAAAAGTAGATTTTCACCAAATTCTCCTCTTTTTATTTTATCTAGCACCTGTTCTTTGATTAACCCATCTTCCTGATTGTATAATCCTTTTGATTTCTCTTTTTTTATTAAAAAAAAAAAGAATTTTAGCTTCCTTGGGTAGCAGGGGAGGTAGACACTTGGTTGTTTGCCTTGGTGAGGACTTCTAGAAAGTTCATGAACTCTGAATACAACCATCCACTTCTTTCCCTTCTTTTCATTCCAGCTCTCACATCTACAGGCTGCCTGACTGAAATTTGTGTCAAGCTTGTCAACCTTATACCATATTGAAATGGTGTTGCATTTAATATCCCTTCTCACTATTCTGAATCCTCCTACTCTTCCTCTGACATTTTAAAAATATGTATAAAAAATCTGCAAAGTACAAATTTCTATACAATTGTACACAGCTCTGCATATTTTATGAGAATTTAACTTAATTTCCCAAATACCCTGTTTGGATGCTAATTGAATTCTTACTTGTTCCTCTATCTCTAGTGCCTCACCCTGGGCCTGGATCATGTTAGGCTTTCAAGAAAACATCTGTTAAAAAATAGGCCTCTGATTCAAATGCCCATGCTCTTTCTATTACACTGTCCTGTCTGATTTGTGCTCAGATCACAGAGCCAGCTGGTGGCAGAACTGGAAGAACTCAGGTGTCATAACTCACCAACCTATACTTTTTATACTACATACACTTGTTCCTGTAAAACAATTCTTAACAGTTACACATAGTCCAGCATAACGGCTGTTCAGGGTGAATGGAAGGTCATAAAGCCATGGAAATCAAAGTGTTTTAAAATCCCAAGGAAATATCTCTGCCTGGGTCAACCTGTTCTACTCCTGTAACAAGCTTCTGTGTGGGGAGAGGCATGGGTAGGTGATGCCTCCAGTGTGTGCACCGGTACATTTATGGGGGGGACAGACAGCATGTTATCAAGTGTATTTATGTTTTCCCATGGGAGTAACCATATTTCAATGGCCTGAATATGAGTGTAAAAGTAGGATGGTTTATCTGCCACGTCTGATCCATGTGGAGTTTAAGTAATAAAGTTTATTAGTGCCCCTGATTTAATATGACACATTTCCAGTGCAAATTACTCTGAGATCATCGTGTTCATAAAATGTGACAGAAATCTTTTAAGTGTGAGCATAAGTTCTGAATTAATTTAATAACCCCGTCTGGAAAAAGGCATGTGGTTTAAAACATAACATTATGCACTGGGCTCCTACATTTCTCCTCCACCCAGTCCTACTTCCCACTTTTGAAAGCCCTTCTTTGTGTCTTCCAGTCTTCTGGTCTATTTTCAGAGTTTTGGGTTTTGGCTTCTCAAGGAGATTCAGGAGATTTGGGAATATTCTCATGTGACCAAGGTGAGAAGGTTCATCCTTTCAGACCACGGGTTCCTTGATCATAGCAGGTTTTAATTCTTAGTGGTGCTTTTCCAAGGAGATGGACAGGATTTGAGGTACAAGTGGCACTTACCCTCTGGTTTATTGCCTGTAATGGGAAGTGGGTGGAGAGCAAGTGTGGCACAGACATAATGTGGGAGGCCGTGGCTGTCGGCAGTATGAACTCAACAGCCACACATGAAATCACTGTGCAAGTTGTGAAATGTTAAGTCACGATTCTGCTCATCTCGTGGTGATATAAAACAAAGTAAAAGAAAATTTCCGTCTAGATGGAAAATAAACATGAAGAAAAAGTACAGAATTTTGGTGTAACTTGACCAGCATGACGTTTGACCTTCTGTCTTGTGGACAGATTGGTGATCACATGTTAGAGAAATCTGTGAAGCACACTCTTGGCTCCTGCTCAAGTGTTCGGGGTTTGGACTCCATTCCCTGTTCACCCACTAACTCAATTCCTGGGCAATGCAAGGTAAGGCTACCTTATTGTGAACCCCCTTCTCCCATCCAAGCAGGCAGGGATGCTGGGTTAAAGGAACCCTAAACCCTCCTTCGACATGTCCTGTTGTGGCTTTTGGTTTGTCCCCAAGGTCAGGGTCTGAGCAGAGTGGAAGGAATACCTGAGTGCCCAGTGATCAGATCTCGTTGTTGTTTTCTTTTCCCCCTTTATTTTGTGCAGTCTTCTGGATGTTGAAGTCTTTTTACTCTGCCTTATACCATGGTTCTCAATTAATTTTTTGGGAGGGGGATATCTTGAGCAGAATACAATGTTCCTTCTGATCCAAATTTATTCCTATCCCTTCCTATAAAAACTTCATGGAGTCAATATGACTGTGCTCTGTGGGAAAAGCTCTGCTGGAAGCTGTGGGGTACTGGGTCCCTGTGTCATAGTACCTTTGATTCTGGCCTACCCCTTCTTTCTCTGTATATTAGATTCAGAGATGACACATATGTCTATGTGAATACAGACTGTTTGATTTTACTAACTTTCTATTTCTCTTATTTTAAAAAAATTAAAAAATATGGGGCAAAAGAAAGTCCAACAATGGATGGGGTTGAAATGCCTGGGTAGGTTAAGTGGGTGTTTGCTAACATAGTTTCTCTTTTGACAAGTTTAATTGTGATGTTTAATGAACATGCTTGCTATTTAAGTTGTGAGTTTTCAAATGAATGTTCTCTGAATGATGCCTTCAGATCTCTTTCCTGACTGGTATTTCTGACACCAAACAGCCTCCAGACATATCTCCACAAGAACTTGCCCCTCAGAACTGGCTGTAGTCAGTTGAAGAGATGCTCTCCCACCACTTCTCATTTCTCATGGAGAATGGCTTCATCCCTGTCTGGGATTTCCAGTCACCATTAGAGATTGCCAATAGTGGTGGCTCAATGTGAATTCTAGTAAGATGCCCCAGATCAGTCCTTCTAATGAGAAGTTTAGAGGGTAGCCACAGCCTACTTTTCAACAGTAGAAAGCGGTTGAGAGGCTTTTAGGACTGAGGGAACACACTCTAGCCACTCACACCTGGGAAGTGCCTAAGGTGCTGCCTTGCTTTCTCCTCTGTTCCTTGCATTGCCTTCTTCCGTTTTCTGAAGCTGTCTCCAGAGTGCCGCTGGCATCCCACCTCCTCCATAAAACCTGCCCTCCACTCTCCCACCTCCAAGCCAACAATGATGTCTTTCTTCTTGGGCCTCCCATTGCATTTATTACTTAAAATACACATGTGGCTCTTGGCAATACCCCCACTTAGCTTGTGCACTGTGTATTGTTTTGCTCTCTAATGATTTCCTGTGGGCAAGTCTTGTCTGACCAGTCACGCTATAAATGTCAACCCCATTCAGGGGCTCTTGGACTTGGGGAGAGAGTGAACTCAGGAGAAAAAGTCAAGTCTGGATTGTGGACTGAGGTTGGGAATTGGGGATGTGCCAGCCTTACTGAGTAATGGGGTTCACCCTCAGCTGAGCAGGGTCCAAGGGACACAAGTAAGTGTCTCCCACACTGGAGAGAAATCAAACTTCCATTTGTTCTTAGGACCATTGATCTCTGTGTATTTCTCCTTGCTTCTCCCTCCAGCTGTAGCACCTGGGTCCCTTGTTAACTTGTGTCTAAAATCAAAATCCACCAAAATTCTTCTGTGATGTCTTTTTCAGAAAGCCTATTCCCTCCACTGCAAGTTCTCATTCCCTTCACTGAATCCCACCTGCTTCTATTTCCATCTCTTTGGTGGCACCAGCCACTTTCTCTTTTTAGTTATTATATTTGTTATAACTCCTTTAAAAAATTAATTTCTCCATTGTTGCTACAACAAATGCTGTCACAAATGACCACAAACTGGCCATCTTGACTTTCCCCTGTGGTCCAGTGATTAGGATTTAGCATTCTCTAACTGACCATCTTGCAATTCTAAAAGTCAGAAATCCATCATGGATCTCCCTGTGCAAACAGCAAGGTGTCCATGGGACTGTGCTCTTTCAGTCTCTAGGGGCCCATCCGTGTCCTTGATCTTCCAGCTTTCAGGGAAGGCCACATTCCTGTATTTGAGAACTCCTTCCTCTACTCTCAAGGTCAGCAACATTGCATGCCTTTAACCTTTCTTCCATGTTGATAACTCTCTGACTACAGCTGGGGAAGGTTTTTCACCTCTAGGGATTCACATAGTAGATTAGGCCCAACTGGATAATCTAAAATAATCTTCCCCTCTCAAAATCCTTACCAATAGTCACTTCTGCAATGAAAAACTCCTTTTGCCATATAAGGGAACATACAGATTCCAGAGATTGGGATTGTGGCATCTTTGGGGGAGGTCATTTTCCTGTCTACCACATCCTCTTTATGCAAACAGATCTTTAGGGTTGCTTGATAAGTAATTTTCAAAACTGAATTAAGTACCAGGTGCTGTGCAAGAACCACAGAGAGGACTGAGACTTAATCTCTACTTTCAAGATGTTTAGAACAGACACAGATAATTATAATGCACAGTGGCAAGTGTGAGAGTGAAAAGGAGTTCGAGGAGTATAGTGATAGTTTACTTTCTGGAGGAAGCAGGGATGAAACTGGGCAGGGGAGAGTTGAGCAAAGAACTGGCTGCTGCAGAGGTTCTGAAGAATGGCCCAGGTCACCACATGCCCAGGCAGATGGAGAAAGGTATTGTGGGGTAGGAACATGGATAGGGGAAGCAGCAGGAGGAATATCCTGGTTTTAGGTTGCTGCAGTATTAGTTTAAGGGTGAGGGGATGATGGATGAAGGGGAGCTGGACCTGTAGAGGCTGGAAAGAGCTGGATTCCAAGAGATTTAAGATTCCAAGAAGCTTGGATTCTATAGTTGTAGGAGATAGGAAGGACTCTGAGGGCTTTAAGGAGAATTATGTGTCAGAAAGGTTGCAGGAAAAATATAAAGGAGTAGTGACATACATGGTAAGAGAACGAAGCATTTAAAACTGGAAGGAAGAGCAGAAGAAAATTGGGTGACCAGAGGCATCATTCTCATTGTTGGATTTGACAGTGAGGCTATTTCTGGGGTCCTCAGTGGGAGGAGATTCTGTGGAGAGGAGTGGACAGGGGTAACCTGTGGCAGTGCTGGCTGGTTGTGAGGTGAGGAAAGAGGATGCATGGTGTACCAATTTCACAATGAAAGGGAAGAGATCTGGGGGTGGCTCTGGGAGGACTGTAAGCTGGATCTCTGCCATGGAAGGAACCCCTTGCTCTAGGTACCTATCACAGTACCAAATGAGTGGTAGATTGTCAGTGAGGGTGTGAAGAATAACTTAATGCCTCACCCTATTTTCTGGAAGATGGTGAAGTAGCATCATGGGTTGGCTTGTGAGGACTCTGCTGTTGGCTTATACTGGGAAGCAGTTGAAGTCTTGGGTTCTGTTCCCAATCATGTGTTTTCATGAAGCTCCGAGGGCAGAGGGCCAGTGTGTCAGCACCTCAGGTCACACCACATAACGCAGAACCTAATTTGACTTTCAGGCTGATGTCAACATTTTGTTACCTTGCTGAGAAGCCCAACTTGAAGACGACATTAATTTACATTTGCTTGTACTTAAATAATGCATTCCAGATTAGAGCTGGCAATGAAAGCCATGAGGTAGGCGCGGGCATTTCCTGCATGGAAAACCTCTTCCTATAGGCAGGACTGGGTGTGTTTGCAGGGCACTTCTGGGGAGAAGTTGCAGGGGCAGGCACGTGGGGTGGGCAATCCCATTTAAAATGAGGACCAAAACATGAAAAGAGGTTCCTCTTCCAGTGGCCCCACTCACCGTGGATCACAATGAGGTAATGGATTTATGAGGCCAGCAACATGGTTGCGGGCTCCCCAGTTTTCAGTTCTCACTTTATTCTCTGCCTCTTTACTTATTTATTTATCTACTTTTATTGATTATATATTTTGTTCTTCCATAGTTGTATACCCCGAGTTTTCCCATCACCATATCACCCATGAAACATCATCATGGTATCTTGGGCTCATCCCGCCCCTGATTTTGCCCTCCCTTCCTCCCCCTGCCTTGCTGTATCTTCAGTTCTGTTATCAGTTTGTTAGTTTTAACTTTTTCCTTGTCCTTTTGTTTGTTTTCTCTATAGCCCACATATAAGTGAGATCATTGGCTTTTATCTTTTTCCTTCTGGCTTATTGCTGCTAGCATGATTCCTTCTAGTTCCATCCATGTCCTCCGCCTCTTTTCAAGATTAAATTATCTCCCCCTAGAGGTGGGCATGAGTGTGGGGAGACAGGATTCCTGCAGAGATGGGTCCTGGACACAGGGAGAGCCTCTGGGATCAGTCCCTTGGATACCACCCCTGAGGTGTAGAGAAACTGTCCTGAGCAGTGTGCATGTTTCCTGTGCTTTGCTTCCACTTGAACTTCGTATGGAGGTAGGTGACAAGGAAGTAGTTTTCTAGGGTTCTCACTTGGTCTGTAGCACGTCCCAGTCTTGTTTTTGACATTGCTTTTCCTGGCCTGCCTTTCCTTCTCCACCTCCTCTCCCTCTCTTTCTTTCTCTCATCTCTTTCTCTTTTCCCCTCCTTCTCCTTTTCCTCTTCCCTTCTCCCCTCTCTCTTCCTCCTCATTTCCTCCTCACCTCTCTCCTCCTCCCTCACCAAGGTTCTCATGGCTTTGTCCCTCCATCCTCATTTCTCTTTCTGTCTTCCAGTGCCAGGAGGATGAGCACCATCTTCCTTTGTGCTCCCACTATTCTATCTTTATTGTTATTTGTCCCTGCTATTTTTGGTGCTACAACCTCTACCCTGAGCTGCATGTTTCTCACGGGGAGGCGCTACACCATACTTGACTCTAGACACATACTTAACAAAATGGTTGGAGCCTCATGTACTCTGTGGGTGGATGAAGGAATTTATCAGCCTTTTTTTGTACCTGTCCTTCAAGGCTCACCTCACTTTCTCACAATTCTTACCCAGTTTCTTCCAGACCAAAGACATCCTTTTCATGATTTATTCAATAAATATTTATTGAACTCCTATTATAGTACTTGGTGGTATAATAAATTTGACCAGATTCCTGTCCTTAAATAATTTATGTGTAGATCAGAATATAGGTGCTTAACATTTAAGTGAGATAGATAGAGTAATAAACAGTTCCGGAATAATAAAGAACGTTTTAAAATAACTTTGAATTTCTTTCACTGAAGTCTTATCACTTTGATGCTTGAATGAAATTTTCATGGAGTTGAACATAAAGCCCTGAGTTTGCTCTTCCATTGTATCACAGATTAAATGTATTTTACCTAAATTAGAAGATAATGTGTTCATTATAGAAAATCTAAAAAACAAGTAGAAAGGAAAAAAAGTTAGAAAAACATACTTAAAGATAGCAACTGCTTACTTTTTGGTGTACTTTTTATAGTTTATTTATTATTTATCTATAATTAAAAAAACACTAGAATTGTAAATGTTTATATTATTTTTCCTCTTTTATTATGAATAATATTGGTTATGAAAAATATGATTGTTAATGACTATTAATATGACTGTACAATGATTAAGATGAAAACATACTTATTGCTTTGCATTTGAATTATTTTTCCATTTTTTTATTGTATAATTGTACAAAATTGTGCATTATTTCCTTAGTTTTTTCTTTTTGGGGTGTTGATCTTTTTTCCTATTGATTTTTTAAGGCCTTTTTACATATTAAGACCTCCATCTTCTGATATACCCATTAAAGTATATTTTCTAGTTTGTCTTTCAATTTTGTTTAATATCAGACTTTAAAGCCAAGGTTTGAAGACTTTAAATCTTACTCTCCTATCTTTAAAACAAAGAAACTAGAGTCAAAATATTTAGATAACTTTCAAAAAAGCAGATAGAGTTGGGAGCAGTGTGCTTCTAGAACCCAGACTATGGGGCTCTGAAAGTTTCCACCATTCCCAAGTCAGTACTGATTGTGCATCGCTTGCTGTCTTTGTGCTCTTGATATTTTCAGTAGTAGGTTTCCTGTCCTGTGTTGAGGGAAGAGATTGTCTCTTCCACCCGGTCTCTGTCTTCCCCTCTGCTTTTCAGGGCCCTTCCCCTGTTTCCTGCACTTAACACACTGCCAGGAATTTAGTAGTTGCTGTTCAACCCTTTTCATATAGGAAGCCAGGATTGTGGAGCGAGATCTGGCTTGAAAAAATCAGAGATCCGTGAAAAGGGACTGATTTCATGGATGTGGAAGGGTCAAGTTAAACTCAGTCTACATTTTCATTTTGCATGGTTTTCCTTTTTTAAATTGAGGGAAAAAATGTGTAACATAAGATTAAACTTTTAAAAAGTGAACACAAATTTCTATCTAGCTCTAAAACAGTTCCATCTCCCCAAATAAGACTTGCATGCCTTAATCAGTTCCTTCCCATTCTCCCTTCCTCCAACTCTTAGAAACCAATAATCTACTTTCTGTCCCTATGGACTTACCTACTGTGGATATTTCATATAAATGGAATCTACAATATATGACCTATTCGTTTTTTAGTACCAGTACTTTATTCCTTTTCTGTTCTTATCATATGTATACACCACTATTTGTTTATTCATTCATCTGTTCATGGACACTGGATCATTTCTGAGATGCTTAAGTTAGAGGCAAGGGCTTTGAGATCAAGAATTTCTCTGATTATTCTGCTATCCACACCACCCTGACCATATTCCAATCCCTTTGAAAATGCTTCTGTCTAACAGACAAGTGGCCTCCAGGTAGGCACTGAGGGAGCTCAGTTGAGGACCACAGTATAAATGCAGGGAGAGGGCTCCTCTTTGGGGATTCCTGAGTCCATATATGGGTGGCTGCAGGGACCTGGTGAAGAGTGAGGACTGGGCTTCATCCAAGGCTGCTGTTCTGATCTCCCTGCAGGCGGGAGAGAGCAGCCCATAATCATCTCTCTCCTCCACTTCTTTAACAGCTTCAATTAGCCCATAAGCTGGAGATGCTTCATCAGCTGCCTGGATCAGCCACGAAATTAAGCCGTCACGTTTATGAACTGCCCAGCGAGTTCTGGGAGGAACTCTGCATATTTTATATTTAATAACTTGCTTCTCATTTTTATTTATAATGTTAATAATGATTGGGGGGGGCTGCTCTGGAAGAGCAGAGAGAGAGAGAGAGACTGACTTGTACATAGAGAGATGGTAAAACAAGTGACAAAGGGATGACTGTTAATACCCTTGTTACTCACTACCCCTGAACATCTCTACCCTGCCCAACTATATTCCCTGTCCTGGGTCAAATGACCAGAAAGGAGTCTTGAGTGGGCTTAGCAACTTCTTGGGCCTGCTGCACTGTGCAGAAACTCTGATGTGGCACGTAGGGTCCAGGGCAGTCTGCAGACTTTCTGAAGATCAGTCCACCATGGGGACTCTTTCCTCCTCCTGCTCCTTCTGCCTGCCCACAGTTCTGCCTCACTCCCTTCCCTGGTGGCTGCTCGGTGGGTGGAGCAGGTCTTAGGTTGGGCAGGGAAACAGCCTTTTTGCTCTGGGCACTGTTTTAAAGGATGTCCCCATTATTCTACAGGCCCTCAACACCTTTTAAATGGGTGTTTTAGTGACCTCATTTTTGATATGAAGAAACTAAGTCCCAACAGGCCACACAGGTCATTTGCTCATGAGCTATATCCCTGAAGAGCATGAGGGTCTCACCACTTCAGGTGGGATAGTGGGGAAGCTTGTCCTCCTAGATGGTCTAGCCTGGGCTTAGTTCTCAGCTCTGCTTTGACTATTGGTGTGACCTCAGATGAATTCTTTTGCCTCTCTGGGCCTTGGCACACTCTCCTGTAAGACAGGAATAATCTCATTCTTTATTTTCAAGCATTGTTATGCAATTGACTCAACATCACATGTGTGAAAGCACCTTGGGCAGCATACCTTGCCATACATGTAAATAATTATTGACTACTTTTACTGAGAGGCTTCTGCTAGCATGTGGCCTGGTTGGGCAGACCTGACTGCAGGTTTCGCCACTGTCTCCCAGAAAGGGCTAGTTGGTAAGGATTTTCAGCTTTGCAAACTTTGCAATTTTTGGGGGAGTAGCCACCTCTACCCTTGTGGCTCTAAAGCAGTTGCAGATAACACAGAATCAAGTGGGTGTGGAAATTCTATTACAAAATCGGGCTTGGGCTGGATTTGTCCTGCAGGCCAGAGCAGCCTGTTCCTGGGGCTAAAAATGCTGATTTTGCGAATGCAGGGGTATCTGGAAGGTGTGTCCTCTGAGTACCTCCACAGTCCAGTTACTTCAAAGAATATTTATTCTCACCTGCAAATTTTCTCTAGCATGGGCATAGTGTTAGGCACTCAACGGCCACGGACACCTCAAAAGGGAGCTGCTCAGGCCTGGTCTCTGTGCTTGGTGAGTCCGGCTCAGCTTACGCTCATGAGAGGAATGCAAGGCTATTGCTTCAACTACTTCCATCTGTGAAATCATGGAAATGCCTCTGCACCAAAGATTTTGTGGTTGGAAATATGACCTTACTTTCCCCTGTTGCTGGCCTTTCCCTGAAAATTTTCATTGTTATTGTCCTAGAGGAGGACAAAGGGCGAGGAAAGAGAAGCCAGATAATGGCATTTATGGGAGGAGGCTGAAAGGGATGAGCAGCAGTTATCTTTGCTCCTTACTGGCCACCTACCAGGTGCAAGATCTAGTCTTCTCCCTCCCCTTAAGAGGTGGATTGTGGTCCCCACGGTTGGAGGGTGTAGCTGCTATTGGACTGGTGTGTTATTGCTTGGGAGAAGAATAAGGGGTGTGTCCTGATTCAACCCAGTTGTGTGCAATTTCCCAATTTCTTACCTTCTCCCTACAACCTGGAAGATTGATGCAGTTGGCAGTGCTCGCCAGGAACCCCTGCTCCGTGCACACCCTCTCCTGTGGTGCAAACACAGACAAGGAGAGGTAGAGTTGGGCAAAGGTGGATTACAAACCAGAAATTCAAGTCCTAAGTTGCCACTTGGACATATCTCACTGGCTTTCTAGATCTCAGTTTCCTCCTCTGTGCATTGAGATTGTCTCGAGGTTCTCTTCCAGTCTGTAATTCTCAGAGTTTTTCTGGAAATAGCCCTTGGTGGCCAATCTGTTCTGTTTTTCCCCCTGTCTGGCAGCTCCACAGGAGGGTCAGGAGGGAGGGAGGGGAGGCAGGGAGGCGGCAGGAAAGCAAGGTCAATCAATTCCAAACCAAGACCGAAGCCTAAGAGATAGGGCGTGGCGTGCTGAAAGATGATGGCTGGCAAAAATCATTAGAAGCATCTTTCAACAATCTATATGCCGTTATCGATCTTGTTATAGATCATCTTCTTTCATTCCTCCCCCTACCTTTTTTTTCTCTCCCCAAGATCTTCTGGATCAATACAGCAAGTGCATTGAGACTGTAGCAACACATTTAAAACCTTATAAAAGGTTATTTAGTTGCTAACAGTGCAGTGGTTTCTGCAAAGCCTGCCAAAAGGTTACAGCTTTTTGGGGATCATAAATTACAGACGACAGGAAAAAAGTAAGTGCGGTTTTCTTTATTGTCTCGATGATGGATGGACTCCTGAACAGGGCAGAAAATACATCATATCACCTTTAATGGGCGTGCATTTCTGCAGCCATAACTCACAATTTTAAAATAGAAAATGGTGAAATATGGCGTTGTATATTCCACTTGTGACATATTTATGAGTCCTTGCCTTCTTATAAATACAGTGATTGCTATTTCAAAGCACCATGTCAGGTATGAGCTGAGCACAAACAGCTGGCGCGGCTGAAAAATTATAGCCAGAGTGGACGTTTTCAAAAACTCTCTCTCGCAGCAGTAAATTTACAATGTTTGCACTAACTGTTATTAAAACCAAATCCATATCTTGGCAACAGGAATCCATTGCTCAGTAACAGCTGGAGTGACAGTGTGCCCCGACAGCCGGGGTGAGCTCTAAACTTGCTTGTGGGGCTCATCCAGGAGGGCAAGTCGTGGGCCTTGGGGGGAGACCAGGTCTGGAGCCTGGGGCACCTGATGTTTCCAGGTCTTCTCCTGGCATGGTGAGGGATCCTCTCCTGTTTCGGCCCTTGAGTCAGTCGGTCCCATCCCCTCCTAGCTCCCTTCTCTCCAGCTGGTGAGTCATTCTAGTGTCTGAGAGCGAAGCCACAGAACTGAAGGGACAGACCCACGTGAAACCCAGACAGGAAAGACAGGAGCAGAGCCCAGTGGGAGCAGGCTTGTGTCGGGAGGTGGGAGGACAAGCAGGCAGTGGGTTAACCAAAACACAGGATGTAAAAGGCCAGATGGTCTTTGCAGTAAAAATGATTCTCAGTTTAAACAATTGAGCCTCCTGTTTTTGGGTGAGGCCTAAGTTTAAGGGGTGGAAATACAAAAACAAGACTTCATTTTGACTCTCAAGGAGCTTACAGTTTATAGATAGAACAAGTGAGTTATATCTTGTATGTATATATTATACAAGTTATATCTTTTATGTATTAGACAAGACTATATCTTGTATGTATTTTTCTTTTATTCTTTCTAAATTTTTTCTTCTCTGATAATTTATTTTGCTGTTTCAATGACTTAAGAAAATGTGCAAGCCTCGGAACCCAGTGGTGCAATTGGTTAGCATGTGGTACTTATGCAGAAAATGTGCAAGCTAGGTGGTGCTTGCCTGTAATCCCAGCTACCTGAGAGGTTGAGGCTGGGGATCACTTGAGTCCATGGGTTTGAGACTATCCCGGACAACATAGTGAGACCTAATCTCAAAAGAAAAAAAAAAAAAAAAGAAAATGTGCAACGGCAGCATGAACCAAGCTCGAGAAATTATGTTGAGTGTAAAGAGACAGACACAAAAGCATACATATTCTACCACTCAACTTATGTGAAGTTTACAAACAGGTAGAACTGATCTTTGGAGAGAAAAGTCAGAATAGGACTTATCACTTGCAGGGAAGGAGGGATAAGTGGGAACGGGTCTGAGGGAGTCTGGAGGGTGCTGGAAATGAATGGTTCTATTTCTTGATTTCAGTGGAGGGTGCACAAATTATATATAAATAAAATCCATGGCTCTGTAAACTTAAGATTAATGCTCTTTTAAACTTAAGATTAATGCTCTTTACAGACTTTATCTTGCTAATACCTCAACTCCCCATCCTGCCTCCTCCCATAGTCACACACATGGTGGGCATTGAAGGCCTATTTTGTAGGTGAGAGGACCTAGGCATGAGCTTGCATAAGGAGACAGTTGTTTTCAAAGGAAGTTCCAATTTCATTTTCAAGGCAACATCTTTTACTTCAATGGCATTCATGCTATATGTGAGCTTAGACTGGCCTGCTCAATGAAAGGTGGTCTCCAGGGCTAAGGAAGTGGTTTTCAGCTTCTTTGGGCAGCTCCTATGTTACAAACATACTTTCCCTTATAATCTGGATGTCAGGAGCAGGGAAGATATGCTTGACTGTGTGGGGGTGTAGTGTTTATTGGGGACTTGAGGTCTCCCACCAATGATATTTGGTAACTGATGAGCCAGTGATTTCCAGTTCTGGCTTTGTAATCTATTCAGATCCTTTGTGTTAATATCATAGGGTGAGTGTAAAATTCAAACAAAACTTTGTGTCTCATGACATGTAGGCATGCATTCATTGTTTCTTTAAACATTTGCCAAGACCTGTCTCTTTGCTGGAAGGAGGTATTTGTCATAAGTGTTCAGGAGACTGGGGATTAAAGATGATAACAAAATCTCCTTTCCAGGAATTTGCTGGTTAGTGAGGGGGGAGCACTCTGTCTAGATTGCAACAAGGACAGGTGAATTCTGTTGGGACATAGTAAAAGATGACCTCTCTGAGGGAGTGATGTTGACCTTGAATTTTTTTTTTAAGATATAAATAATAAAGATTATATAACCTTTATTTAATATTATATTTTAACTTTAGAAAAATAATATATGTGAATTGTTAAACAATCAAATAGAATATACATTGATATGGCTTATATCCAACTATCATTCATTGTCCACCCCCAAACTATGGCCAACAGTTGATCATTTCCTTTGGATATTCAGTATTTCTTTATATAAATATATGCAGTGTACAGTATCTCTTTTTATATAAATACTTTATTATATAGATAATTATTTCACAACTTTGTAATCCCCAGGGTTCTCCTCTCGTTGGTCTTTCTCTCCCTCAACCTCCTCCCCCAGGTTGTGAACTTCAGTTTGTTTTTTAGCTTGTTTTGACTTTTCCTCCTATTTATAATCTTTTTTTGACCTTCAATCTTGAAAGACAAGTTCATGCTCATCAGGAAGAGTTCTTAGATAAAGGGACTCGGAGCAATAGAGTCCAGAATGCCAGGACCATGGTTAGCAGGAAGGGGTGACCTAAGATGAAGCTGAAAAGGTAAGGAGAAGCCAGTTTTGGAGAAAATATTAAATGCCATCCTAAGGAGATAGGTTTTGTCCTGTCAGTGGAAAAGTTTTGCACAGAGCTAGAGATAGCCCATCTATGAGCCTGCTACTTCTGCTGTATAGAAACATGATGTGATGTGAGGGGAGAATGATACTGGGGAAACAGCTTAATGTTTCTGAGGGGGAGGCATAATTGCTCGTATTGATTTCTAAAATCATATAATCCACTATCAAGATAATATAATCCATGTTTATTACATAATAAACTCTATTCAAAAAGGTTAGGAACTTTTTAGAAGTCTAATCTAATCTTCCTATCCATCTATATTTTCTTTCAGGGATGGAATGCTATTTTTTTCTGTGTGTATAATTTTAATAGAAATATGTGTCCAATCAGAAAAGACATACATGCTTCTCATATGCATGTACTCAGAAAGGTAGACAAGAATAAGTAAGACAGGCTAACTGTGACCTTGGTATTCAGCTCAATTTGGTTGGTATTTGACTTCAATATCTGGCCTTAGAAAGCCAGATAGCTGATGTTGATTTTAATATAATTTCTGCATCGCTGAACCTGTGTATTATCAATAGTTGTGTGATTACATCATATCTGATTGTAACAACAGCAATATGAGCTAGACATAGATTTATTAGTAGCTAAACATTCCTTTTGAAATAGAGGCAAGCCCGCCAGAGATAATTTGCAATGGGAATCTTTTTTATGCTTTGCATGTTGAAATCTTATCTATCAATTGAAGTTAAAAGGTACATTTATTATTGAAAAAGTGAAGTACTGCAGTAAGTATGAGGGTGAAAGCCTTTAATTTTAAGCAAAAAATCTGAACTTTCAAATAGTTAAATAAGTAGGGGAATAACTGATACTTAATATGAGTGATAAGAGTGTATGTTACTAAATGAGTTTGGGAAACACTTTTAATCCTTGTATTCTTTGGTGACTCCCTCTCTGCCTTACCCTCTCCCCCACAGATGAAAATCAAAGAAACAACAAGACAAGAATGTAGATTTGTGCTATGGACTCAATGTTTGTACCTTCCTCCTCCTTTCCTCTTCCCACCCTCATGTATTGGTATTTGGAGGTGGGGCCTTTGGGAGGTAGTTGTGAAATTGGGTATCAAAACAAGCGAAGTGGAGAACTTAATTAAACTTAAAAACAGGAGCAGCTGGCCCTTTAAACCCAGCCACTCATCAGGTTTGTCCCAGCCTGTGTGAGCAAGACAGCTCTAACCTTAAGAGGGAAAAACAAAACAGATCTACTCAATAAGCAAGAGTCACTTAGCATGGAATGGGCCCTCTTTGATTATCTTACCAATCAGTTCAGTTTCTAGTCCAAAAACTGCACACGGGTCCTTAGCTACATGTGTCTACAGAATGGTAGCTGTCCCACTGTCAAATCAGATGAAGAAACCAAAATAGTGTCATTGATCCTCCCCTAAAAGCACAGCTATTCACTTCAAGCAAAATGAAGAAACCAAGATGGTGTCATCGATCCTCTTTCAAAAGCAGGATAGTCAAATCTAATGAAGAAACCAAAATGGCATTGTCAATTCTCCAAAAGTCACAGCTCCAGCATTCTTTCAGCTTCAACTCTGATGTGGCCCAAAACCAGCAAGACTCACTTGATGCAACAGCAGCAACAACGTCAAATTGTTTTTATGTCTCACCATAAAAACAGCAACCCTCCAAATTCTCTTCAGGTCTCTGGACAATTCCCAAGCTTCAAAGTTTCAAAGTTAAAACCACATTTCCAAGTCAGCTTACACTAGTTACAAGTTATTTCAGTATGCTTCCCTGAGCTCCCCACCAGCCCAGGCAAGAGATGGAAGGCCACAAAGTGACTTCTTTTTCTGCCCTGCTGCCGCACATGGCAGCAGCAGCAGGGAAGTCGGAGACCTGCAGCCTCCCTGCTGCTGCTCTGCTCTCTCCCCTCTTCCCTTCCTCTCTCCTCTCCTCTTTAAATCCCCTCACTTAGGCTCAAGAAGGCTTGGCTTCCCTTCTCCAAGTCTCTGCCCACCAGGACACACTGGCTGCCATTTTAATGCAGCACTTTCATGCAGGGGACATAATCCCCCAATTTCACCATAGCACCCCTATCAGTTAGGGTTAGAAGAAATTTTGAGGGTGGAACCACATGGTAGAATTAGTGCCTCATAAGACCAGAGAGCTAACTCTCCTTTTGCCATGTGAAGACATGACAAGAAGGTGACTGTTTGCCAACTAGGAACAGGAGCCTCACCCAGCAGTCGGCACCTTGATCTTGGACTTCCAGCTTCTAGGACTGTGAGAAATAAATGTTTGCTGTTGTTTAAGTGTATGGTAATTTGTTATGGTAGCCCAGCTAACACAATTAGATTATGTCATTGTCCTATTTTATAGAATTACTTGTAATAGCATTCATGACATTATATAAAACAACCTATCAGAGCTGTTTTAATTTTTAAACATTTAATTCTTTTTTGGTGATCAATCTTTCCAGAAAAAGGCTTATTTCAGAATCCTTCACATCTCGTGAGGATGAGTAAATGACGGAATGTCAACTTTACCTCTTTAACATTTTAAAAGGAGGAAACTCCAAAATTAAATACAACATATATGATTAATGACCCTTGATTCAGACATAATAAAGAACATAAGAATGAAAGAGAAAGATATTGTTAAAGAAAAATGAAACTTCTCTTAAAACATCTTGTCCTTTATCTGCCTTCATTGAAAGTATAAGCTCTTGAGTGACACAGATGAGCAGTGCTGGGGCCTAGGAAACTTTCCTTTAAGCAGAAGGTTCAGAAACACTGGTCTTTCTCTCCATGGCTGTCTTTCAAATTTCATTGTAGATTTAATACAAAAATTATAGTCAATGTTTTAGTAGAAAATTATGTCAAGACTTTGACCATCTCTTTGAATTTTAACTCTTGAAAATGGGGCATTCCAGCTGTGTGTACCTCTAAATATAATGCACCTTTAGATATAGATTGGAAATCTTTTCTTACTCCAACCTCTAGGCAACCTCTCCCTGAAGCAACTTCTGAAACAAGTATATTTCTTTCAGACTTTTGAAAATCTATAAAATCTTTGTAATTTTTTTCTTGCAACAGTGGGACTATACCACAGTGCTATCTAATAATTTGCTATTTACCCTCTCAACTTAATACAAACCTCTTGCTATGAGACTACATATTGTTCTGTTTTATGTTTTGCAATGGCTGCCTATATTCTCATAGATGGGTGTAGCATTATTTATTTAGTTATCCCTCTGTTGAAGAACATTTAGGCTGTTTTCAATTTTTATCCATTGTGAGGAATGCAGCTATAAACATTTTTGTACAGTTTTTAGGTACCAGTCATTTCACAATAAACATATATTTTTGGTACATCTTACCATATTGTCTTTTAGAAATATTGTATCAATTAATATTCCCACCCACAGTGTTTATATATAAGAAGCCTGTTTCTCTCACCAACACTGAACATCATCTGCCTTTTGAATCTTTGCCAATGTGTTATGTGAAAAATGGTCTCTTGGTATTTTAATATGCATCTTTTATTATTAGTGGTTGAACATCTTTCTCTAGGCTATTGCATTGATTACTTCAAATCACAGAAGAAATGATGTCATCCCAAGTGAAGGAGAAATCATCAACATGTGGGTGCATATTCCAGCCTGAGCCAGTTCTACATGGACAGAACATGTGATGGATCTGTTATATTTGTGCTGCTCCCTCAGTGGTCAAATCACTTTCACTTCCTAATCTCAGCTAATCCCCACAATCACCCTGTGAAGGATCTATTGCTAGTATTAAAGTGTTCAGGTGTGAAAAGATAGGGGCGAGGGGGGCTCTGAGAGGTCAACAGATTGGCCTAAGACCTCAGGGTGAAAAAAAGTACATGTGGAATTTGAAGCTCCATTTTCTACAACCCAATCCATCTTTATGGCACTATACTTCACTGTCTCTGCAACTAAAAGATTTTAATCGGATGCCCAGGCTTAACAGTACTCAAGTAATAAAATTCAGTATACTTAGTGAACACAGTCTTAAATACATGATCTCACTGCATCCTTATTTGGGGAAGAAGCAAATTTTTACCCACAGATACGCATGGGGAACTGACTATAATCACATGGGCAGGACTTTAACCCTGGAGGTGCACCAGAGCCCATGTTTATGACGCTATGCCATGAAGCTTTTTTCTCACGCCAATGAACACAATGCCAGGAATAGAACCTTCCCAAGTAGAGCAATGAGTCCCTTCAACTCCAGGACACCACATGGGACTATGTGTTTTATTCAAGAGAAACAAGACAAAAATCAGGATTAGAGTTAAGACTGAGGATGGTGGGATGTTCAATTTTCTCAACAAGAGAGCTACTGGCATTTGGGGCAAGCATTTTAATGGTCTCTTACTTTGCTTAGAGGTTTAGTGTCCCTGGTTCTTACACTTAGGGGCAGTAGCATCTCCCAGCTCCACTGGGATTCTGAACCCAGTTTCCCTGATTTGCCAAATGGCCCATGAGTGGGTGGTACTGCCCTTGTTGAGAACTGTTGGACCAAGGGGTTCTTGGTTGACTTTGGTACATGTTTATTTAGGTCGATGCTCTGGCACACAGTTAGTGCTGGAGAATATTCTGTGCAGGTGACACGGTAATTCTAGTCCTTTTTCGAGGCTTTGGTAACCTCCAGAGCTTCAGCGTTGCCTCTATTGTAGACAGTCGATTTGTGTCAATACTTGGTCTTGAGAGATGTCTGGGTTTCTGCCGTTCTGTGCTGAATTCCAGCCCACAGCAAGCACTTTTCAAGGCCCAGATTTACCTTCTTTTTGATCGCACAGGCAACAGTGGGCAGGGGAATCGACAGTCCATAGTCATGTTGCTTATAGGAAAGGGCTTTCAAAGGGTTGGAGTGGAACCCAAGTTCTGTGGCTTGGCTCCTTTGAAAGTCAGGCTGGCCCAGTCTCTCTGGCATTGGGAGCAGGTCCACTGGTGCAGAGGGGCCTCTTCTGCCAAACTTGGCATGCCCAGGGCTGCTGGGTGAGCTCATGCTACATGCAGGAAAGGCTGGGGACTCTGGGGGTACAAACAACAGAACTTCAGGAAACTTGGGGAGGAAAAGGCAATGAGTGACTACTTGGTGTTTGGCTGCTAGCCTTTTGCCACAGTGGCTCTGTGGGCATATTTTTAAAAGTAGTGGTGGCAGTGCAACAGCAGCTAGATTTTAACCATTGCTTGTTTCCAATTTGCCTAGCCAAGAGAGTTGCTTATGGGTAATCAGACTGCATGTGTGAAAAGAAAGGTAATTCTGAAAACAGGAAGCTCTTTCTAACTACTAGATTCTAACAGAAGGGACAGCGTTCTTTCTTATTTTTTCTTCCTTATATATATAATCAGAATTCTCCTTCTCCCTTGTTGTTTAGAGCTCGACAATTGAACAAGGAAGATTATTGTCAAATAGCAATTTGTTTCTAAAATGCCCAATTGCCATATATTAGAAATACCACGAAACTTCTTTCATCCACCAGGGCTCTGTACGAGGAGGCAGTGGGAGGTGAAGGCTTTTCAGTGGATTCTGGTGTTTCTGCTTCTGCTGCTGGGAAAGATCTGGGCAGATGATTTTCTACTCTGAAGCCCTTCTTACTGGCTTCCTTCTTAAAAAGTAAGTGGGAAGGTTATAAGGTGCTTGGGGGCAGTAATGGGTGATTCTGGAGAACTTTCCATCTCTTTCCTGGACTACTAGCTTTAAAGGAGTCAGCTAGGGAGCACAGTGGATTAATGTTAATTGCTGACAGCAGCACTATGAGGGCAACATTTGCCTACATGGAGAGAAATCACAAAGGATGCTAGGATTGCTTCCTCAATGCTGGGTCCACTGCTCTCCACTCACTTTGTAATGTCCTTAATGCAGATCGGGGCCACAACCAAATTGGGTAGGCCTCCTGAAGAGGCTAAGCCTTGCAGACTTCACAGGTTGACTGAAGGACGCGCTACTTGAAAATGCAGTGTGCTGTGGGTACATGTGTGTCTGTAATTATCACAGATATTCAGCATGGAGCAGGTCGGCTCTTGGACTGACATATCCTCTAGATGGATCTCTTGCAACTTTATTAGTCTCTGGCTCCAAGGTTTCTTGAAATGTAATGATAACAAATTTTAGGAGTCCCTTTCAGCTTGGTATGGATTATAGAATGTAGACAATGTGGTGGAAGAGCTTGGGGTTTGGACTAAAGCAATCTGAGAGCAATAATGAGAGACTACTACTTAGTAACTGCAAATGGTCTGAGTTTTGATTTCTTTGTGTCAAAAGTAGTTAATAGGAATAACTATCTTATTTGAAACGATTGCCCAGAGTATCAACAGAGAAATTTGGAAAGACTTTGGAGGCTATAAAATGTTTTCCAAGTATTATTCTTACAATTCTTTGTTCTTAGAAGTTGAACTTTAAAGTCTCTTTCAAGTGTGATGAATTCTGTGATGTTAAACTCTTCCTGGGACAAAGCTCTCTATTCTTCCTTCCCATGAGATACCCACAATCTCAAGAGGTATGTAAAGTCCAGGTGCAATGCAGAGAGTTGACTCCCTGTCCTCTCTTAACTTCGCATAATTTTACATTTTCCCTTTGTCTTAGTTTTAAATTGAACCAAATAGACTCTTAAAGCAACATTGGGCCTGGGAAGAGCTATCCGACATCCTTGCCAAAGAACCAGCATCAGACATGAGGTCAGCAGCACAGCGGCTGTCTGGAAGGACTGGTGGAAGGGGGGCCACCTCAATTTGGGGCCTTCTTGATGAGGTGTCTCTGCAGGAATGACTTATCTAATCAAGGCAAAAGAATTGAGTGCTGAGTTTGGCTAATGCTCATTAGAGAGCTGTCATTACATCAAAGTTAGTTCATGGCTCAAAAAATGTCTTGCATATCAATTGTTTCTTCTTCTTGTAAGGTGTAGGCATATATATATTCTTACATTTTTTATGTTAATTTTTGGGGTTACATTTTACTCTTTTATATGCACATATGTTCCACTTACAGTGGAGGCATATTTGATGGGTTTTGGCAGAAATGGGAGTTTTAGTTAAAGTTTAATACAAAAATGGTAACATTAGTGTATAATAGAAAAAACACTGGTCTTGGAGTCTTCAAACCTAGGTTAACTTGGCCTACTTCTAACTATCTGTGTGACTTTGGGGAAATTACTTCACCTCTCTGGTCTGCAAGAATAATATATGTATATGGAGTATAATAATTGGGGATATCTTATGTATCACATTGCATAGTCACGACCTTTGTAAAACATTAATGCATAATGTATGTGCAGAAAACTGCCCAAATCACAAATACAGCTTGATGAACTGTCCCAAAGTGATGCCATTCCTGTAACCACCACTGAGATGAAGAATGTTTTCCAGAACCCCAAGTCCCTTCTCTGCTCTCTCCCACTCACTCCTTTCTCAGACTTCTCCCCCAAATGATGGAAATCCTATTTCTTAATACAGTTGATTAGCTTTGCCGGTTTTTGAACTTTATAGAAATGAAATCATACAATACAGATCTTTTTAGTGTTTGGATTGTTTTGCTTGGGGGGATCCTCCACATTGTGGTAGGTGGCAGTAGTTCACTTATTCACGTTGCTAAATAATATCCAATGGTAAGATCATACTGCAATGAATTAATTCTACCGTGAATGGAGATTTAGATTGTTTTTAGCTTTTGGCACTTCCACATGTTGTCTGCATTTCTCTTTGGCATATAACATTTCTTTCTTTATTATTAGTGGTTTTTATTGGGTTGACCTTATGAAATCTTTGGCTTGTGAGGTCCTGGGTTTTTCAGTTACACTTACCAGCTACTTCAGACTACATAGATGACCTGGGGAAGTTTAGCAGGATCCCACCTCTTCAATCCCAAGGTGTTTTGAGCACCCCTGAACTTGTAGTTGTGCCAGGTCCTGGCTGATGGGAAGAATCTACTGGAGGCTCAGGGTTCCTCATGGGAATATTAGCTTTGTTAAAGGAACACAGGACTAATGGTTTCCAGAAACCATGTCATTTGTTCACCTGACTATGGGAAAAGAGCTCATCAGTTGGCACATTTTTTGTTGACTCTGTTTCTAGAAACTTTGTGGAAATAGAATCTCTGATTTGGTTTACAGCTCTTAGTCTAGGAACTAGATACTGTGGCTCTTTGTCTAAACTCCCTTTTTAGGGACTCTTCCGTCCTTCCATGGCCTTGCTGAGTGAGTGGGGCCCAAGTGTCCCTCTCTTCCTCTGTCACAGCCAATTGGGTCAGGTGTTGACATGGGAGACAGGAGCAGCTTGATTGTCTGCTGCGCAGAGAACAATCAGTGGCTTATGTGGACTGGACAAAAAGTTCCTTCTCTGGGGAATATGAACCAGGAATTAGAAGGATGTTGCTCACTGATGTTGGCATGTAGAGTCAGGACAGGGAGCCATCTTGGGACCATGTGCTTATTGAGTGTATAAGGGACTAAGACTCAGAGAAGTGAGTAAGAGGGGATAGGGAGAAGTGGACCTTAAACAAGAGCAGAGAAGTCATGTGTGAGGTCTGATTCAACGCTTCTTGGTTTCTCTGGGGACCTCTGTGCATCCTTCTGGTAACCCTACCTCTTATTCAATATTATCTGAGTGGGTTTCTGATCTCTGCAATCAAAAGAGTTTGAACTAAGAGAGTCCAGATCAAAGGTAAGCAAAAAAGAAAAGGAAAGATTTATGGGTTGTATTTCATTCAATAAACTTTATAGAATTCTAGTAAAAATTGATTCCCCTACAATTTAGATCAACTGTCATATTGACTAGAATTACATCTGTGAGAATAACAGTGCTGCTCTTTAGCCACTGAAATCCTTATTCTGGATATGTGAGTGAGGAGGCTGCACAGAGGCATCTTCTTGACCTTCAGGCTGTTGGTGTAGTTGCTGGGCAGGGACTGGTGGAGTCCATCTTCTGGTCTAGAGCATCGGGCTTCATGATCTTTCAGAGGTTGCTGAGGTTAAAAATTGGCTACAACCTACAAGGGCATGAATAGGAGAATGGTTAATAAATTAGTGGTCTCCAAGTGAGGGAGTGTTTATGGAGCCATTGAAGGTGATGTCATTAAAGAGCTTTTTAATGATATGGGGAATTAATTGTATAATAACATGTAACAGTAACAGGAAAACAGATGTGAAACATTTTATAAGGCTGATCTCAACTTTGTTTAAATAAACATGCAAAAATAGTTAGCAGTCGTCATATCCAAGAATATCTGGTAGTTTACATGTGATTTCTGTATTTTTTATAATGACTTCTCTGATCAGAAAAAGGTTTAAAATTAAAATACAAGTGAATAAACTGTCCACTCAGAGTCTCAAAGTGTGACATGAGTCTGTTCAGGAGTTTCCCTGAAATATCCATTTCTAGTTCTCAATCTCCAAGCTTCTGGCCTCTAAGGATAAGGATGCTTGGGCCTTTTGCAAGTAAGGGCTTATTGGATGAAGTGGCCTGGTGGGGTCCCACTCTCTGCCACATCGCTGACCCCTTCTTAACTCTTCAGGGTGTGTGAAGTCAATAATGGCTCTGTTTCTCTAGGTTGTGAAAGAGGGTGAGACTCCAGTTCTGTAATTACAGGGTCAAGTTGGCATCTAGATTATAAAAAGATGTGGGTGAGGTGAACAGTCACGGACATTGAAAGTGCATTGAGATCTTAGAGAAGAAACTCCTCTCTAGCAATTCTACTTGGGGAGGGCATTTAACAAATTTTGGTACTTTTATTTTACATTATTAATTTTTGGACAATATAAGACTTCTTCCCTCAGATGTGGTCCCTGTAATTAAGGGAGGGCATTTTAGAGACATTTGTCCTAGAGGAAACTGCCTGGCTATAAGTGAGACACAAGGCAGAGATGGCAGGAGCTGGTGGGGATTTTCACCTGGGATACATCCAGGTGAATTGTTATGGATTATGACAGTTACTGCCTTGCATGGAGTGTGTTCTATGTGGCAGGTATGAACACAGGTGAGGGTACTGGGTGTTGCCCAGATGAAGTTTCATGTAAATTTCAAAGCAGTCTATTGAGACCATTTTTATGATCATCATTTTGCCAATGAGAAAACTAACCACCCCAAAACAAGGTAAAATAGCTGGTTTTAGAGTGGTAAGGTGACAGTCACAGGTAACAGGTGTTACCTTTTATTTTTAACTCTGGTGGTGGTAATCAGGCAGTCGTCATGTGCCTCTGCCATGTGCCAGGACCTATGTTGAATGCTCTTCCTGTTTGATTTCCTTTATTGATCGCAGTAGCCTGACAAAATAGATCCCATTTCCATTTTATACCAACAACTGAGGTTTAGAGGACATGTCAGTAAACACAGAGTAAGTGGCAGAGTCATCCTTGGAACGCTGACGCATCTGACATCAGGTTAGAGTTCTGACTGTGACTTCCTGTGCCCTTCCTAGGGCTGGGGTCAGAATGGGAGTTCAATGGCAGGGCCCTGAATCCCAGTATTCCACAAAGAGCCCAGTACACCATAGCAACCATAGCATGACCCTGGGACCCAGAAACTGTTGTTCTGGCCATGCCAGTTGGCACATTAACCAGCAGGGTACAGTTGTGCACTCATCAGGGTGTCTAGTCTGGAGCGGGGATACTGGAAGCTTGGTGAGATCCACCACCTCCATGATCTCAGTGGTTGTTAAAGTTTACTGAGCTCTTGTCTTCAGTTTTGGTCTTTGCTAAATACTGTGGAATGAGGGATGCCGGAAACAAGCGCTTTTGGTTAGCCCTCTTGTGGGCAGATTGGGGGAGATATATGTGATTAACATGCATAAAATAATTAGACAATAATAAGTAGAAGAGAGTGTGGGGCAGAGTTTGTATTCTAAGATCAGTATAGAAGGAATCCTCAGAAAAGGATTGCCTGTGTGTGTGATCATTTGTGAGTGTGTGTGTAGGCATGAGCTGTGAGCATGCAGGAGTGTGAATGTGAGAATATCATTGTGTCTAGGTGAGTATGTGAGTGCCTGAGGGTATGTGTTTGTGTGAGTGTGTTGAGAGTGCGTCACTAAGAACAGAGGGATCTGGCTTAGAGAAAAACCAAGGAAGGAAGGAGAAGGGATGAGATTGGCTGGGGGCAGAAAGAGTGAAGGGGGGGAGGGGGAGAGAAAGAGAGAGAGAGAGAGACTGCAGGGAACCGAAAGTGGGGAGCGGCAGGGGCACTGGGGAAGCTTGGGGTCTGTCTGAGAGGAAACTGTGAGCGATCACTCTGGAGTGAAAGGAAGGAACAGTACAGAATGTTGGAGTTTTGGTGAATGCTCTCCTCTAACCTGGTGTTGTTTTCCCATATGTGTCTGGGCTTCTGGGCTTGAAGACAAAAATGCGCCAGTGAAACAGGTGTGGGCTGGGAGGAAGGTGACATTCCACACCTTGCCTGGATGCTAGGCCCAAGGCTTCTCTGAGTGAAGGGAAAAGGCTGCTAGAGAAGGAAGGGATGGTTCCTAGTTGAGACCGATAGCTCTGAGCTCAAAACGAGGTCTTTCCTTTGACAAAAGACTCTTCCAACGTATGTCACACACAAATAAATTACATATAGCTATACATTTTATTGTCTTTACAAAAAAGAGATAAATTAGAAACTTGATCTAGTTACAGTTTATATGGTCATTAAACTCAGAAAATTGTATTGGGATCTTGGAGATCCTTTCTGCAATCTGGGGGGCTCTGAGAAAGCCTCTGGGGGATCTCACCAGAAGATGCCATCAAAAGACTTGATTCAATATCTGAGACCCAGGGAAACTCTGGAACAACTGAATAGGACTGCACACTTGGGGGAGGTGGACTGACCTCCCAGAATTCCTGAACTCCCAGAGGTTGGTCCAGGATTCGTTTTTGGGTTAGATTCGATGAATGTTGTCCTTCTCCAAGGTGCACTGTGTCCAGAAATCTTGTATTTTCAGACTAGGAAATGGGTCTGCCAACCCACTGGAGCTGTGTCCATAGCATCTGCAAACATTTGCAAAATCCCAGTGCCCTGGCCTCAAGCAGGCACTGTTTTCTTTCCTGCACACATGCAAAGACCTTTGAGTCGGCAGCTCTGTTTTATAAGGTTGCTACTTCCTGCCCTTGCTTTATTACATCTGTTCTTTGGGGCATGGTGTTATAAATTGGGTATGTGATGATGTGTAATCACTAACTGAAAAGCCAATACATTTTCACTGTACCGGCAGCAAGACAAATAAAAGGCAAAATGAAAGACTTGGGCTCTTTTTGACAAAGGGAAAAGCACACAACACACATATTAAAGAAAAAAAAATCAGATAGTAAATTGAAAATGTTGTCATCTTAAGGGACTTATTTTCTTGGGGAAGTCTGGCTCATGCTTCTCTCTGTGAGTGGGGGCCCACTGGCTAGGGACCTGGGAGGGTGGAGCATGATGTTTTCTTTCTCTTGGGAACTACCTTATTATTAGGCTCTGTTCACTTCAGACTCTTGCCCCTGGCACCGATGGGACCCTGTCCAAAAGCCTTTGACTGAGAACAACTGCTTTGTGATCAGAGATCCAGGACTGAGAGAGACAGCTGGAGAGAGGAGTAGAGAAGGCTATCAGCTTGTGTTTCTACGGGTGAATCTGTAGCAGAGTGCTTGTTCCACAGTGGAACCACCCTGAGGGTACTGATGCAAATGGCACAGAATGGGCCCTGCATGAAGGGCTAAGTTGGTGGTGATGCTTCATCTGTTCTGATTCAGGATTTCCACAGAATAGGGCTTGGTTCTGTGGTTGCTGAATAGGGTGAGTGTGTGTATGTGCAGGGCACAGTTTGAGAGCTTTTAGGAAAAAGGTCTTTCTACCTGTTCACATAGAACCAAAGTGAACATTCATTGGTTTTCAGCTTTGAAATCCTGTAGAAATTTAGTTTCCGACATTGTGGAGTTTTGTTTTGTTTTTTTCTTCTCCCAAACTTGAAGGAACATGCAATAGAAAATACAACTTCTGAAACGAATAAAAGCAAAAGATAATAGGAACACCATCTATTTTCAGTCTAGGAAAGATTTTGTTAGAAAAATGAAAACTCTTTGGGGAATGAATTACGTTCAGGAAGTTAAGATGAAATGGAATAGCTATAAGGATTTCTCTTCTATAAAGAGGATTCAGCTGCATGGGTATCTGAGAAATCTGGACCTAAGTTTTTCCAGCACACTAACATTATAGTAGTATCAAAAACAATAATGATAATATTAACAGTAGCAGTTATAATAACATGCCACATAACACTGACAGGTACTGGCAAACCCGGTTGACCCAAGGCGAGGACAGTTGGGTTGAACAGGCCAGTGCTTGGAAAGCCCTGAGGTTAAGTTGGATGTCAGTACAAATCTGTCCTCTCTGTGGGTTCCTGGGTCCTCTCTGGGGTCACACCAGCTCTTAGCAGGTTAAAATGTAAAATTTGCTTACACATTATCTCATTTGGCTCTTGCGAGAATCCTCTGAGGGTGTCAAGAGAGGCATGTGAACCATTCCAGATTTACATACAAGAAACCAAAACTCCATAGGGACTCTTTCACAGTCTCCAGGGGGACAGAACTGGTACCACGAAGACCTTGGGGTCTGCTATGTTCTCCATGGACCACTGTGTGAGGGGCTGTGACAGAGCTGGGGTTCTGAGTGACACTGCAGCAGATTCTAGGTCATCTGCACGTATATCATCACATGCGCATGACATCCTATTTCATGGTTTGTCTGTGTTTAGACCACAGTAGCAACCCGGAACCCCAGATGTGACAGCATAGGGCTGGTGAACAAGCAAAGGCTGACCTGTCCCAACAGTCAAACCAAATAATGACCCCTTGTTTGTGTCGCTGACTTCTTGTCCATTGCAAAAACATTACACTTCTCTTTGGGATGATATTTTGCAGGTGGAGATAGTTTTAAGTTCTTTTTTTCTTTTGTTTCTTTACACTCAGCATTTCTACCCAGAACCTAGAACAGTGGCTGACATTTGGACAGAACCGATGATTATTTTATTTTGTGGTAGTTTGTTCATTTAAAAATGTCAGAAACTGACAATCTTAATAACATGTTCCTGTCCAATGAAAGTAAAACAAGACAGTCTGATCATCTGTCGGTATTTCAGAGACAAGAAATGAGAGAACCAACAGTCACACTGTCCAGGAATGTCAGGCACACAGGACCCCAGACCCCACTCCCATTTGAGGAAGTGCATTGCTCAGTTCCTACTTTCTTTCTTATTGGTTCTTTAAGCAACGATTTGAGTAGTAAGGAGGCAAGAACATTTTCTGTTAGTTTTTTCAAGGTTGAATTTTGGAGTGAATTATTGAGTTGACTCATTCAAAAAAATAATAAATCAATGGTTAAAAGCAAAATTCGTTGTTAAAAGACAAAAGGTCAAATGATGACATAATAAAGATGATGGATGAAATCAGGAGTCAGTACACTCTGGCCCTTGGGCCAAATCCTGCCTGGCACCTGTTTTCGTAAATAAAGTTTTATTGGAATGCAGCCAGGCCCATCCATTGTCTGAAGCTGATTTCATTCTACCAGCATAGAGTTGAGTAGTTTGTGACTGAGCCCTTATGGTCCAAAAAGTCTAAAATATTTACAGCCTGACCTTTTACAAGAAATAGTTGCTGACCTCTGGATTAAATGATGGTCCATCATGTTAAAGTCCAAGGAATTGAATGTGACAATGAGTGAATGCTAAAACAAGGGTATTTTTCTTCTAGTAAACCCAACACCAGAGACCTGGTTTTTGCAAATCATTAATTATCCATTACAGTAAACAAATGTTGTTAATGTGAATTTTATTGGTTTGGTAGTTTTAATTGTATTTCTTCTATAAATATGTTTTTATTTTATATTTGCACAGGAGCTGCAACCATGAGAGGGGTTTCTATCTCAGTTAGTGTTAGTATGCATGAACTTTACTGTAAAAGTATTTAAGTCAACCTCCTGGGGATTGACTTTCTTCCTTCCTGGGTAAAATGATCCTTTTCCCTTTTAAATCTGCAAAGTTCATCCTTTGCAACTAAAGAGTGAAAATTACAGGTTTAAAAATACCTGGTAGGAAGTTGTGTATAGATTTTGCTAAGTTGTGTATGGTCAATGTTAGTTGTTTTCTAAATTTGTTTGGGTGGGAGCATGGCATTATTAAAATTTCTCTACTTTCTCATTTGAATCATTAAATGTTGGTCTTGGAGAATTCAAGAGAGAGCAAACTTGCTGGGAGCTAAATATCTGTTTCCTACTTTTTGTTCTTTCACCACTTCGGTGTCCTGGATTTTGATCACCACCCCATTACTCCTCATCTTTGGACATGTGGCTATTGTCATGGCTGTTCTTTAAGGCCATATCTTCCCCCCTGAGTCAGACTCCTGCAACCCAGCTGGCCCATGTCTGGGTGTCCTGGTGGGCTAGAGGCTCCATCCGTTGTTTGTTCTCTGAGTTGAACTGATCATAAATTCCCAGGGCTTGAATTTGACAAGTGCTCACTGTCTGATATAAATGTATTGCCCCTTAGAGAATTTCTGGGTGTCATCAGATCATCATATTTTAGAGCTAGAGGGAAGATTAAAGTTCAAAGAAGTCAGGGCTTTTGCCCAAAGTCACAAAGCCAGCAAGCAGTAGAAATGAGATTGTACCAGTTGCATTAAGGAAACAAAGGACAAAAAACAAAATGAAACAGAAAAGACCCCAAAACCCTGACAAAAAGCAGAATAGCTGAAATTATCTTAGCCCTGAGGTTAGAGGTGTAAAACACATGGCAATAGAGAGCTAGAGATTTTGTTTATGACATTAACTCTGAAACATCGTCTGTTTTTATTTTCATAAACTCTCCTTGATTTTGTCCTGAGTTGATTTTTATAGCTTATTTTCCAGAGCACGTTTTATCAATTCCTTGCTCTCTCTGTCTTAGAGCAGACTTTGATTGTAAGCAATAGAATAGAATTTTGCCTCCAGTTGGTTGGCAGAATGAAAATACTCCTTTATGGGACCTTATACCTTCTGAGTACCTCCTTCTTAATGTGAAAAGAAGTTTAGTCTCTCTGTGATCTGATCAAGCTCAGCAAGATCTCTGAGTAGGTGCTGGAGTGTGCTTTTGAAGCACACATCTGATCCTATGCTCCTGCTGAATCCTGGCAGTGGTTTTCCAGAGCTTCACGATGGGGAAACACTCTTTACTGTGCCAGTTTGCCTTCCTGACTTCCTCGGACAGCTGCTTTGCTTGCTCCTTTTCCACCGGCTGCCTCCAGACTTGGTCCCACTGTGACTTGCCCTTTTCCCTGGCTGACACCATGTCATGTCATTCTTAGGCTCCCAGTTTAGTGTCACCTTCGCATAGAGATCTTCTCTGCCTACCCCGACACAGGCAGTTCCTGCTAAGGTGAGTCAACACCATGTCCCCTGAAAGCCTGACGCACCCTTGCAATTTTCAATCATTTCTGTCAAAGTCCTGCACATACTGGTAAGTATTATGAAGCAACAAGAGTGACTTATTCTCTTTTGATTCGCTAACCCCATGCCTGATACCTCACGATGTTCGATAAATACTTGCTGACCCCTGAATGAGTAAATGCATCAAATTCTTGCCTAGATTAGGGGCAAGGATCTTAGCATCACAAGTGGCAGCTGGACAGACTGGGAAGAGACTGCATTTGATGTTGCTAAGACTTTTATTCAAATCTCTGGTAAGTTGGCCTTCAGTAATTCATGAGTAAGTAATGATACCCTGCACGCAAGTAACTGTGAGGATTAAGAAGTCAACCAATGTAAGCATTGGATTTTCTCTCCCATCCCCCAAATGCATAGCCAGTTGGGCCTACTTCTACTTCAGAGAACAGCAGAGAGCAGCTTGGTCCATGTCAGACCCATTGTTGCCTGTGGCCTCATCCAGTGCTTTGAAGGCTGCAGGTGAAATGCGACCTGGCCAGGTCCCAATTCAGCTTCAGGAGCCAGGCTTTGCTTGCCAGGGCTCAGAGCATAGCCAGGACTCCTGCCCAGCAAGCAGACTGGGCCTGGGAGGGCAGGGGTTAAACAGTAGCCACTTAAGATAGGCCTGTCCAGGGGTGTGCTGTTCATCATGATAAGTGTCATAGTAAAATCAATTCTCTGTGTACTTTTGGGGATTACAGCTATCATTTTGGTGTGATTTATTTGGTGTATAACATGAACATGGCCATTTGTTTCATCATTCTGAAAGTTCATCTAAAATTGCTTTGAGTTTCTGGTTTTCGGGAGTGACACATCCAATTGTTATGGTCTCTCCTATGAAATATGGATTGAGGGATACACTGCTGCTAGCCTCATTTCCTCTCTGGTTACATGCTCTAGGTGGAGGGCATGTTTTGATTCCCTTGTCCACTCATAGTTCTCCCCAGGCCATATCTGTGTTTAGGTCAATACAGGACTGAACCTTGGAGCTTTCTTCCCAGTCAGCCCGAGGGGATGTCTCTCTCCTGTGAAGACAGAAGTGGATCCTGAAGTGTATGGAGCTCTCCACTCACTGCTCCAGCATTCCCTGGTGGCGACCACCCCCCCCCCGGCCCCCTTCACCTAGAGACTTCCCTCCTTCCCCACTCTTCTTACCCCTGCCAGCGCTGATCCAGACTTTAAGTTCATTTGGACTGGGCTCCGTCATCACAAACACCTTTGGCATCTTGGATTAAAAAATGGTGATTTGCAAGTTGTTTCTACCTCTTAACTGACTGTATGACTTTGGGCAATTCCCTGTCTCTCTGAAAGTTCTCATCTGTAAAATGGAGATTTTAATGAGGTGAGGATTACCTGGGCTGCTAGCCTCAGCATGTATCTGATACTGAGCCAGGGTAAATACTGCTATTACTGCCACCACCACTGCCCCTGTTTCTGTTTTGGAAGAAGCTGTGCAACAGAGTTTCAGTTTTCCTCATCTGGAAAATGGCCTCTCGAGTAGAGTTGGAGAGCTGCCTGTGAGAAGGAGGGAAATGTAATTCGTGGATGAGTAATAAAATGCCCTTGTGGGAGACAGAGGATGCTGTTTAATCTCTGGGTGTTACAGAATGATTGCTCCCTCTTTTCTCCTTTGTTGGAACTTTTGGTATCTGACTTTCTGGGACAGGCTTTGGGAAAATCTTAGGACACAGGGTGCAAGTGAGGTCAAAACACTGCCAGTCTCCCCATCTGGCCCTGACATCTGTGGAGAGGCCTGTGGTTTATTCCTGACATCTTTTACAATAATAACACCACCCACTATGTATCACATACGCAGACCCCTAAAAAATCAGCGTCAGAATTTTTTTCCCTGGGACACCTGTTCCATTTTTCTAGAAATGGAGCAGCTATCTTTGTAATAATTCCTCCTGACTTCTAGGTCAACGCCTGCCTCACCCGGGGCAAGCTCTTGTCAGGAATACCTTGTCACATCATCCCTCTAGTAGTGCTTTCATTTTCTTTTCTTTCCACAGTGTATGGATCCCATAGCCTCACATCCAGATCTTTTCATTCTTCAAGAGTCAAATGCCACCTCTTCCAAGAAGCCTTCCCTCCTTCTCCCGAAGCTAATGTTCCCTTCCTTCCCTTCAGTCACTTGACTCTTTATCTGTACCTTTGTTTTGACACCTTCCACTTCTTTCACTGGCAGCAAAGATCCTGAATGCACACTTTATCCACCTAGCTATCTTTTATTTTATTCTGCAAGGACTGTTTGTTGGTCTCCCAGTACCTCATGCTGTTTCTGGCACAAAACAGATCCTTTGGGCATGTTTCCTTGTGGTTAAATGACTGGAAGAAAAGCAATCCTGCCTTGATTCTGAAAACCCTTTGTGGCACCTGGCAACGACTAACTTTACAGTGCTCGTCCTCATTTAGAAGTCTTAGACTTGATTTTGGTGCTTTCTGCTTTGGGGAAGACTTTGGTTCAGATTTCTTCCACTCTCTCAAAGTGATCCAGGGTCTCAGGGTCTAAAGGTGCAGAGAGGTGGGCTCTCTGTGGGTGGCCAGGGGAGGATGTTGCTGTGAGGATTAAAAAGCCTGGAAATTGCACAGAAAGAAACCAAGAGAGGAGGTTGATCCAAGTGTAGCAGAGAGGGGGCCCAGCTGGCCCTGGGCACCCAAGGAAGAAGAGGGTGGATTTGAAATCATATGGTATTCAAGCCTTGTTCACAGTTAATGGAAGAAGACTTCCGGGAGCTACAGTATTGCATTGGTGACCCTCAACCCTCTCCCATCACCCTCAAGCAAAGAGAGCCACCTTCCCAGCAGCAAGTCAGCAAGACCTACTTAAGATGAATGTGACTTCCTTGCCCTCTCTCCTCTTCCTCCTGCTCTGGAGTGAGGGAGAGAAAATCCCCCGAGTTACTTCAATTACATGGATGACTGGGGAGGACTTTAGCACAAGTAATAGAGCCACCTGCTTGGATTGAAGGGTGGTAGTGGCCCCCTCCTCTGGCTGCCTTTTAAACAGGCCTCTTGAATGGGCCCTCTGACCTCTGAAGGGCAGAGCACACTAATGCACGTGTTAACCTTAATGCCACTCACTAAGGCCTGTCACTGGCACTCAAGCCTGTGACAGGTGTTTGTTGTGGCCCTGGCAGGAAGGTCAGCACCTTGGAGCGGCTGAGTTCCCCAACCTAAAAGCAACACTTGAGGGTTGGCGAGTGGCCAGACTGGTGTTGGCTGCAGCTTGGCCTGGGGTGGAGAAGTGGGGGGAGGGGTTAGAGCTGAGAAAAGGCTTTAACACTGGACTCCTCGCCTAGACCCCAAGAGATTCGTTCCTCTCCCTCCTCCTCCACCCAGGCCCTCCCCTGGAGGGTCTCAACATCGCCTGGGTGGGGGGGGGCAGCATGCTAAGAGCTGGG
>PVHY01013544.1:0-41078 GCA_004024945.1 Uropsilus gracilis | reverse complement strand
ATACAATGGAATATTACTCATCAATTAAAAATGACAAATTTGATGAATTTATGATAACATGGATGGACCTAGAAGAAATCATATTAGCAGAAACAAGTCAGAAAGAAAAAGACAGAAACCAAATGATTTCACTAATATATGGACAATCAAAACGAAAGAATATAACTGTGGGGGGGGGAACCAGTGGAGTGACCATGGAGGGGAGGTGGGTGGTGGGTGACCCGTGAGGATTACTATGTGAAATATATATAAAAATAAATTATATAAATAAATAACATAACCAATTTAATATTAATGTATATATTTGAAAATTTAAAAAATGACTTAAAGTTTTTTTTTTTTTATTTAAGGTTTTGGAAACATGACTTTCAGTAAGGTTATGACAACAATTTGAATTTGAAAAATCCTAAAATGAAAGTTTCACTTTTTTCCGGTTGTGGGGGAAAGAGTGTAACAACTGTCTCTCACTGGTTCTAGGTTCTGCCACTCAATACCACATGTGCAAACTAAAAGGCTTTTGGTGCAGCAAAATCAAACAAAAACTCCAACAGTTTATTTTAACTAACAAGGGAGAGAGAGAAGGTAGCAGGTAGAACTAGCAGGTAGAAGGAGAGAGTCTAGTCATTGTTGGGTGGTGGGAGGTAGAGCTGACAAGGTGTGTAAGGTCACATCTGGAACCAGGACCCAGGATGCCTCAGGGCAAAATCAAGTCCTGTCACCACAGGGTTGGCAGAAACCTACTCTGCTGAGGTCATGACCCCCCTGGAAATGAAAGCCCACTGCCCACCCCACTGTTGGGGCAGCAGCCGTCTGCAGCATTTCTTATAACAAAGAACAAGCCTTTATACAGACAAGCAGATCAAGAGGATGTGGTATATCTACACAGTGGAATATTACTCAGCAGTAAAAAAGACAATCTTGTCATTTGCAGCAACATGGATGGAGCTAAAAGGGACTTTGTTAAGCAAAATAAGTTGGAAGGAAAAAGAAACATATTGGATGGTTTCATGTATAGGTGGAATATAGGGAAACCAAACAAAGGGTCTGGAAAAAGACAAAATTTGCAGGTAATCTGTAGATCTGAGGCCTATAGCAGAAGGAGGGGAGAGGAGAGGGGTCAAAACAGGAGAGAGAACTGTTGTATAACCACCCCAATCTGAGTAGGTTCATTGGTTGCAGCAGACAAAGAATGTCAGAGCCCTTGAAGTTATGTTTTTAGGATTTTTAATAATGAACAGCAAAGAAACAGCAACATTAGTTCTTCTCAACTTCTTCCTCTCACCTTTCTCCACCACTGCTCTCTCATGTGCTCTCTCCACCCCCAAGGGGGCACAGCCCCTTTTATCGCTGCCTCCCAGGCCCAGGTGAACCCACTCACACACATGCACACACCTGCTGGGCCAGGTATGCATCATGGGGAGGGCGTAGCAACACTGGCATAGAGGATAACAGCAGAAGGGCAGACCCTGAAAATCTTATTTACCCTACAAGAGAATAAGGGACTATGGCGATGGTTCAAAGGCGCTGTGGTGGAGGTGGAATTATGGGAACTATACCTGAGAGAAGAAATAAAATATGGTACAAAATTGAACAACAATGTAAGAAAGTAAAAAGTGATTAAAACCAACAACAGCCAGCCTGTGTACATCACTCCCTTTCAAAAACTCTGAAAACAACCTCTCACTCCACCTCTTTTCTAAGCAACCCCAATAGCAGGACTTCAAGAAACAGGATTCGGCCCTTCATCCTAGTGGAAAAATCAGCGTGGTTCATGCCCAGCACAAGTGGCCACACCAGCCCCACCCAAAGGCCTAGGGGTATAGGGCTTCATCTCCCTTCCCCCAGGCCACTGTGACATTTCCACGGATTTGAAAGTGACACGTACAGAAGACACAGACTGCAAACATGATTTTACAAATCGAATTGCCATTCCTTACCTATATCGTGAAAAACCCCACATTGAAAATTGATTGATTTTAGGGTTTTTCAAAATTGGATGGACTGTAAAGCCCAGGCAGATTGATGTCGTAGAAACAGTGGCCTTCAAGGAACCTAAGGGGAAAAAAAAGATTGGGTTGAACAGTGTCATTATCAACTTCACCTGTGAAGGAAATGAGGGCGGGAGAGGGTGTCTCTCTCTGATGTGGAGTCTTTGGTATTGACAGATCCATTAGCGGGTGTAATTAGAAAAGCAAAGTCCAACTTGGAATAATTAGGTTAAAGTCACCAGTGATTGCTGGGCTCAATAACAGAAGCTGTGGCCTGTTCACTGCGCCGTTTCCCGCCAGCGAGAGTGGAGGGATGTTTGCTGTCTGTACTCAGAGGTTTCTTTCTGGTGTTGGAAGCTGGTGTTTTCCCACTAATAAAGTTTGAAGAAGCAAAGACATTGCTTTGGCTCTTCTACAGATGTCTGAAGGGCTTCATTTTCTGGGACTAAATGGGCTGTGGATTGTTTTTGCTAAACAAAACGTCGTCATAGCAAAGACAAAATCTCCTTTATCCCAGGAGTGTTAAGCAATGTGTGGTTTTGTAGATTAAGTTCCCACCCCCACCCCAGGCCCCACCATGGCCACCACATTTTCATTTTTCTTTTACTTTGCTTTTCATATTTTTTTTCCTTCACTGTTGGTATAATGGTTTATTTATTTATATGGAGCTAGTTTCTGAAACAAAAACAGAACACTTATTTTAAAAGATCATCGAACTCTCATGCCACCCCACAATATCTATATTTTCGATATTTTTATAGAAACATAGAATTTCCTGTATTTTTATGTTTTAGGAGAATCAAAGAGGATTTCAAGTGATTTAAAATCCAGTGATGTGCTTCTAAACTCTTCGTTCTTTGCATCGCTGTAGAGAAGAGAGGTGTCAGGAGAGAGGGGACCAGCACCTACAGATGCATCCTGGGATGCTGGGGTCCATTGTGATGATGAACAAGACAGAATTGCCAGCTCTTTGCTGCTGACTGATGCTCACACCAGTCCTGACAGTGCCAGGATCAGGAGAGAAAGGGATGGGGCAGTCAGACCCTACCTTGGCACATGCCCCATCCAGACTACTACCTACTAGTCTTAGCTTTGGGATATATGGTGTTAAAAAGAAAATTGGAATAATTTGTCAGATCTAAAGATTGGGAGAGTGTCTCTGAAAGCCAAGATTTCTTGAAGGTAAGAGTTAACAGTTCTGTTCCCCCTGGATACTAGGCTGAAGGACTAGATACCACCCTCTTGGTGAGGTCGAGCTTAGGTGTTACTGTTCTTCCCTTGGCTCTGTCTCTACTTTATCCCTCCAGCATTTGGGAACCCCAGTGCCTGAACTTGGAATCCCCACCAGCACCTCTCCCAGTTCATGAGATGCCACCCCTACCCAGGCTGGTGGGGGAAGCTGAGATTGGGCTTTGTACCATGGTCATGTGAGATCCCTATTGGGATGAAGAAGACGCTCCCCAAGGGGGAGGAGAGGGGTGCTATAGGGCAAACGAGTGGGTCAGGCTTTTTCCACCATTATCTTCTGTGAGCAGCCCCAGTGGCATTGCTTCCTTATGATTGTGCACACCTGGGCCCATGGATGTGCATATGTGCAGGTACACACCTGGGCCCAGCGGGAAGGGGATGAAAGGGCTGTGTCACCCTAGGAGAGCACTGGGAGGAGAGACTGTGATGAGAATGAGAGCTTGGACAGATCACAGGGAAAATGCCAAAAACAGAATGCCAAGAGAATGCCAGAGAGAGAGCCCAGAGAAAGAGTGGGAAGATTCCTGGGAGGCTGGGAGGCTCCATTGCCTGCTTGCCTCCTGGCAACCCCTGGCCTGCCCTACCCGGCTCAGGCTTGCACTGTAGGCATCCAGCCGAGACCGGGCTTACAGGCTGATCCCTGTGGACAAAGACTATGGGATGTGACAGATTGGAAATGGGGGGTGGGGAGGGGGTGAGATCATTACTTGGACTGTGGGCCCCAGTGGCGGTTGTTCCTCAGACTGGAGATTGCCTCTCACCAAGACTGTCTCATCAGTGTCTGTTGTCTTCAGAAGATGCAGAGCGATTAGAGACGTTCGCTGGGGTGAAGTGGCTTATGTGGTTCAGGTTGTAGCATCCTGGTTAAAAGCCAGGAAACCAAAGTAACTAATAAGCCACATCTGTTACCATTACCCTTGTTGTGCTCCACTGGAAACAGGAGAACCTATGGTTCCTAGAGAGAACCTCTTTCCCCCTAATGATTTTATGTAACTTGTTTTTAAACATTTTTTTTACTGAATGTGACAATCATACATGTTTCAGGTGTGTATTATACGTCAACATGTGTCCACATGACATCACGTTCACCAGAAAGAGTTGAATTCCATCCTTCACCTGCAGTGAACACCCTTTACCCAGCTGAGTCATTCCCTTCCCGCTGGTAACCACGAATTTAATCTTCTGATTTAAAACCTTTGTTTGATTTAGTCCATTCATTTCTTTGGCTTCTATCTTGCCCCATGTGAGTGAAACTACGGTGTTTGTCTTTCTGCCCCTGACTTACTTCACTAACATTATCTCCTTGAGTTTCCAACCGTATTATTGCAACTGGAAGGATGGAATCATCCTTTTTGTAGCTCAGTAGTATTCCATCATTTATGTAGACCACATCGCCTTCATCCAGTCACCTGTCTGTGGACACATAGGTTATTTGCAGCTCTTGGCTGTTGTGAATAGTGATGCAGTGAGCATAGAAGTACAGGTGTCTTTTCTAGATATGCTTTCTTATATATTTCTTTTTTCTAGATATGCTCTTTCCTCTCCCACCACAACTCAGAAATCTCTTCCCTAGAACTCTCCTAAGATGCTTCCAGAAATTCCAGAGAACAGGCCAAGCAGGCAGAATCCCCTCTGTCCCAAGATAGGCAGGAGTGGTTTTCATTTTGCCACAGATTATTTTCCCTGCCTCTCTCTCTTTCCATTTCCCCACCTGCTCACCCACTCACACTGTGGTTGTTTGGGGGTACTCTTTGAGTTCCCCTTGAAAACATTCATTGTATTAGCCAGTGTCACTGAAGAGTCAGAAGCTAGTGCTTTAGTCTCCACATTGAAATAATAAAATCATTGCATTTTAAAGCTGGCAACTCCTTTCAGAATTGCTTCTCCAGGGTCTTCATGTTATAAACGAGAGACCCTAGGGATGGGGTGGGAATGATATGACTTGCCCTAGGTTATGTCACTTGTAAATGAAATCAGGTGATGCAAAGTCATGATAATTACTCTGATCAGTGGGGCAAGAGGTAGACCATGAGCCTCCCTTTGTCTCTCCACCCAAACAGATAAGTCATCCCTTCATTTTTTTTTTTCTAGTAATAAGAGAATTGTTCACTTTACAAGAAAAGGTGGTTTTTCTTTAGGGTTAAAGTTCACATTGAAACAAAATTAAGGTCTTTAATCAATAGGGACCTGTTTGTTTGGGTTTTTTAAAAATTATTATTATTGCGATTAGATAGTTGAATTCATTTTTATTTGTTTTCTAAGCACGAAGCCAAACTTACTTCGACAGCATGCATACCCAAAATGAAAGTCATAAAATTGCTGAGTTTTGACAGGAGGTATATCTTTAGAGTTTAAAATAAAAATTTAAAGGTATTATGTTTTATTCAGGAAGCATTTAACTATAAAGTGGTTGATTGACTAATATTTTTAGTGCATTGATTTGGGTGTCTGGAAGGTAGGGGGTATGGATGGAATAGGGAGGATTTAATGGACCAGCATCATCTTGTCATTATCATCTACAACTGACCAGCCCCAGCCAGCTCCCCACTCCCTTCCCGACTACCAGTACCACTGAGTATGGCAATTTTGAGCTTTATCAATTACACAATGCATTTGATTCTTACTACCATTTCACAAGGGAAGACTGACTGATATTATTATCTTCATTTTGTCCTAGGAAGCTAACTATTCACATACTGAGCATTAACTGTAGTGGGGAAGGTATTAGACTATTAACTATAATAATATATAATAATAGTCATTATTAGCTATAGTGAAACTGTATTAGAATCCCAAATGCAATGACTCCTTTTATTATTATTTTTTTTCATTACAGTGTGACACATGAGAGGAAACAAATATAAATTTTGAAAATCTTAGTAAAGGGCAAGAGTTTAAACTACTTGAAACAGTTACAAAAAAATTGAGCCGTAGAGACTGGTTGAGTTGGAGCCTCATATTCCAGGATTCTCAGATGCTTTTTATACCCAGATTTATCAAAGGAGGACGGGTCTTAGTGCTGCGAAGTATTTTTAGGTTTAATCGGTAGATTCCTCTCCAGAAAAGCTTACACTCCTTCCGAAAGTTCAGGTATATTTTTTTCATTAAAGTGTGATGCATACATATTTGCTAATATACCAACCAGCATCTTTGCTGCTTCAGTTGCTCTGAAGTCTCGTGGTAGCAGAGGAAACCTGTCCCTGGTTGCCTTGGAACAACTTGCATCCAAATTTGCCCCTGAAAATTGCAGGGTCCTGGACTTGAAGGCAGGAAGAGATGGGTTGGGTCAGCTGTGGGGGGAGGGGATGGGGGGGCGTGTGGGGAGTGGGGATGGGAGGGGAGCTGCCTCTAAGAAACCGTCAGAAACAGTGCCTTGTCCAACCAGTGGAAGTTTGAGACCAAAGGCAAATCAGCTATTCTGATCCTGTCTTGATGAAAACTTCTGATATTTTGTTCGCCAAATATCATAAACGTACAGTGAATGTGTTATAATGTATAATCAAGGTATGTATGGGAATATTTGCTGATCTTCTTTACTGTTTCACATCCTTCAAATTTAACGTTCAGGCAAATTTCTCCTTCCCTTGCTTCATCCTGAGCTCCCTCCTCTTTCGCCTGGACCTGCACTTCTAAGGGCCACTGGCCACCCTCTTAAAGCCAATCAGGAGCCCACCTACAGTGGCTCAAAGCTTTCAAGGCAGGAACGTTCAGGGACTTGGCTGTATGGATTTGGGGTGTGGGTCATAAGTGGCTTCAAAGCCTTAGATCCATGGGGAGAGGAGTGTGGTTGGTGAGCCAAGCAGAGCCCCCTGGGACATAGTTCTCAGCCTCAGAATCAGTGTAGCTCTCTAGGCCAGCGTGGGCCTCCATTTTCTATCTAGAATTCCAGGTGCTCCTGGCCAATGAGACCACGGGGGACTCCTGCTATATGATGCTGGCGGGAGGGGAGGAACCCTTTGTTTGAATCCAAGGAGCCTCTTGGGAGACCCCAGGTTTTTGTGAGCATGGAATAGAAGGGAGCGAGCAATCTTTCCCCAGCCTCCATTCAGGCTTTTTGTCTAGCAGCCTACCCAGAACGTGCCCATTCAGGGGGAAGATTGCACGCTTTCTGCTGTGCTGGCCCGTCTCCTATTTGTCGCTGTTATTGATGGAGCCTTCTCCAGGATGCCGGACACTTGGAATGAATCATTGCTATAGATTTTTTTTTTCCTGTAAGTTTCCTGCCTGATATATGGAAATGAGAGCTACATTATCTGATGTTAAGTAGTATTCTTAAGTAGTCCTAGATTTTGCTAAGTGGGTGTTTTTTCAAAGTCACCCATTGTATAAAAAAGAGATGAAAAACTTCCTAACAGTATTGTTTTTACATCTGTATAGGAGGAAATTAAAGTATCATCTTAAAAAAAATAAATAAAATACCTTCTGAACCCTGCTCCCGGATGAGCCCTGCTGATGGTGATAATGCTCAAAGTACCAAAGAAAAACTACCTTCCCACCTAATCCTCTCTTGTTCGGTTGCCCTCTCCAACATTGTTTTTGTGATTTCTCCCAGAAAAAAAAATGTTGTTGGTGTCTGTCCTTCTCATTGTTTTTTATACTAGACTATCATGTGATCAGCACTATCACGAGTTATAAATATCATGGTGTTACACATTTTGGTCTTTAGCTTCATAGCATTAGCAGATTTAATGGGCCATAAGATCCATTATTGGGGTGTCCCTCTAGTGAGAGCTCTTTGGTTCCAGATTTTTGCTAATTCAGTCAGTACTGGAGTGAATCTCTTTGTCCATATGTCTTTAAAAACACTCGTGATCCAGTCATACCTTAATACCTAATAGTGATGTTGCTAGACAAAGGGGAACACTCCCCTAGAAAGAGTCATCCTGTTAACCTTAATGAACATGACTATTTCCCCAACATTCTTGCCCTTGGTGAATTTACTCAATGGGAAAAAAAGTATTTTTCCAGTGTAATCACCTATAAAATAACTAGGAAAAACTGTGATTGGCAGTATCAGTGTGAAGACAGCTTTATTTTTGGGTCTGGAGGGACCCAGAAAAGTCTCAGATAAACAAGAATTATGCTGTATTTTTGGGTGGGAACTTGCAGCATAATGAAGATATCCATTCTCCTTCAGCGAAGCTACAACTTGAATAGGATTCAATAAAAAATACCAGGGTCCCTTTTTTTCTAAAAGGGGGAATTTGATGAGCTAATTTTAAGGCTCATGTGGAAAACAAGTAAGAATAGACAAGAAAATTCAGAAAATGAATAGGAGTCTTGGAAGATTCAGGAAATAACCTGGCCAGATATCAAAACATGATCTGAAACTGAAATTGTTAAAATAGTTTAATGGATCACATTATATTTATATCACATTATATTTAAGTGTATGAAGAATACAATATTTGCTAAGGGTGGCATCTAAATCAATGAGAGAAAATGGAAAAACATAGAGAGAGGATGTTGAATTCATACTGCATAAACCCAAAGGGATCAAAGTGTTCCAAGCAAAAAATGAAATATATACCAGTAGGAATCATAGGAGGATTATTTGTAATCTCAAATCTCTCTGCTATGACATAAAACTAAGAGGCAGTTGAAGGCAAAACTGATCCATTCAACGACATAAAGAAATTCTTCATGGCATAACCCACCATATGCAAAGTAAAAAGACAAACAAAAATTGGAGAAAGATATTTGCAATTAATGTCATGAAGAAGAACTAAGCTTCCTACTATATAGTTCATACAAACCAATAGCTAAACTAGGCAAAGATTGTGAGCAGTCACAGAAAAGGTAATCCAGGTAGCATTTAAGCACTGACTGTTTAATGCAATAAAACATAGGTTGAATAATCAGAAAAAATAAAAAATAATATCTCATAATGGTCGTTGTTTCTGTACAAGATTAGCCAGGGCTTGATAAAAGAAATGCTTGCATCCCTGATGGGCAGTAAGCCCAGTCTACTCTATGGAGGAATTCTGGCAATGTCTGAAAGGTTGCAATGTGTTGCCCTTTCGCTTAGCAATTCCACACTTGGAATTAAGATATACTCTATGCACACATGTGAAATTGTGTAGAGGCGATGTCTTTATTGCAGCATTATTTATGAAGGCAAACAGACTCATCTGTGGTATATCATACAGGGATGCACTACATCTGTGAAAAGAATGTGAACTAGCTCTGTGTACTGCTTTGGATGGTCTCTGTTGGGAACAGATGGACCAAAGTCACTCCATTTTGTTTAAAACCTCCATTTTGAAACCAGTGTCCTCTCCCTGCCCTCGGTTGAAAGTACCCACTACAGCTGGCTGGCCACATCCTGTTTCTGCCTCCCCTTATTTCTGGTTGTTCCTGACAACTGTCCTGTCCTCCTGATGCCCTTCTGACAGATGATGGAGATCAGCATTATTGGAAACTGTAGTTATGGTTACGGGTCTTATCCCCTGCTTGCTTGCTTCACAATGGGAGGGGGTGGCTTTGCATTATAAGGGGTTGTAACAGAGACTGCTGGGGGTCTCTCTCACTGTCTTGGCTTGGAGACCCTGGTGCACCAGCTTCTTGCCAATAAATCTGTTGCTTTGAACTTCAGTTGGAGTCCTTGTGTCTTGTTGAGCAGCCCACGAGTCATAACAGTCTCTAAGAGATGATGCATACTGTTAATTGGTAAGAATCCTTTAAAAGCCAGGTGCATGACTTTTATGATGCTACCACTTGTGTCAGAAGGGAGGGGCATGGATAGATTTATTTACCTGTGTATGAATTCAGTGATTGTTAATGTGTTTTCAAACAAAAAAATTAAAGAGGATAATATTGACTGCCTGGGATAGGGTAGGGAGTATAGACTTTACACTGTGTATACATTTGCAGTTTTGTGCTCTTGTACTTTGTCTGCCCTCTTCAAAAATTTTGTTATCCAAATTTTAAAATAAGTCAGGTGAAAAGCATTTATTGGATTTGATAGGCATAATTCTAATGTTGAGTTAGTTGAGTGTCTTTTCAATATTGATTTGTCTTTTATGTTTCCTAGGCAACTGCCTTCCTTCCTTCCTTCCTTCCTTCCTTCCTTCCTTCCTTCCTTCCTTCCTTCCTTCCTTCCTTCCTTCCTTCCTTCATACCTACCTACCTTCCTTTTTGAGCCATTTCTTTGCAGATTAAGGAAATGACACCTCTATGTTCTAGTTTGCCTTTTGACTTTATTTATACTGCTTTTTGCCACCCAGCAATTTCATATTTGCACATACTGATGACTCCTCCACTTTTCTATTCTTTTTTCTCTTGGGGGGAGAGTAAGAGGGAGGGTCATGATTTCCTATAGGATCTCAGAAGATTGGACACTAGATTTTAAAAGAATTCAACCATAAGTGTCTTAGATGAACTGAAAAATAACCTGCTGTATGTTCTCTTTGAAAACAGTCGTTAGAACTCAAACAAGCTCCATTTTAGCAAGAGATGACTTGATTGTCCTTCAGGGGCCTGGAAGAGAGGCTCAGATGGGCTCAGGGGTTGGTTTTGGTGGCCTCTAACCAGGCTCTCCTCTCTCCACTTCCAGCCGAGCTCCCACGCTCCTCAGCGGTGAGGCTGGCCTCCCTGCGTGACCTACCAGCCCAGCTCCTAGAGTTGTACCAGCAAGGCTTCTCCCTGGTGACCCTGCATCCCTTTGTGCAGCCCACCCATGAGCGGAAGAAGACACCCCTGGAGGACATCTTCAGAGCCATTCTGATTAAGAAAACTGACAAGTAAGGCTGTTCGGGTGGCTGGTCCACATTGCCAGGTGGCCAATGTGTGTTGCATGGAGGAGGGGAGGGGAGTGGAAGGACCGTGGGGGATGTGTGTGTGTTTGCAATGTGCCCACTATTGCTACTCCCTGCCACAGACCAGGCAAATGTCAGTAAACCAGGTTCCTATAATCCTGCACCTGTCCTTGCTCCACTGCAGAGGTCAACAGCTCTAGCTCCCGTCTTTCCTTCCTTTAATTTATTGGATTAAACGCCACTAGATAAACATCTCCTTTGAATAGGCTCCTCCTAGAATGATGCCACTGGTGGGCGTAGAATCCTGTTCATCTCAAAAGCATGAGTGGAGAATACACTCCTTTTTAAAAGGTTATCTGCAATCTTAGTGTTTTCCTCCAAAGCCTTGAATATTTTGAACCCACCCCAAGTTCAGTAGTCACTTGGGAGGAAAGCAAAACCCGCATGAATCAAGTGCTCTCATTGATTTGGTCTGGATTTTGCTTTTTAAGGGTTGGAGGATGTTCCCCAGTATGGTTTGCCCAGCCAGATGCTTACTCGTATTTTTATTGGGTCTAATTAGGAAGAAATGGAGGCTGGTTTTTCAATAGAAATGATAGTCACTTTAAATTATTCTTTTTTAACTAGTGAAGGTGGGCTGGGAAGCAGAATATATTTCGCTGTTCTTATAAATATAAAAATTGAAATAAAGTCTGGCAAAGGAAATCAAATTTGTCCTTCAGCCAACTATCATGAGAGGAATATTTTAACAGCAGAATGTTGGTGGGGGTGAGTGGGGGGGTATTCCTCTTTCTCTACAGAAGTTGCTTTGCCTAGTTGCACTATTGGGGAAAGGGATGGAATAACAGAGTAGGGATATCAAATTTTCTTGTATATAATGTGTGCCTTTTGACCTTTGAGTCTTGTCTGCCATTCTCAAAACATGTTTTTAATCCAAATTTTAAAGTAAGTCAATTGGTGAGAAATACTTGTTTTGATATGCCTTGTTTTGATAGTTTGTTTGAATATCTTTTCAACATGAATTTGCCTTTTCTTTCAGGCAATTGTGTATTCATAGACTTGGTCCATTTTTCTTTCTTTCTGTTGGGGTGGTGAGTACCCCCAGAGGAAGGAGCAGGGAGGCAGGAGGCTTCGTCATAAGTTGGGGTCCTCTTTCTTGGAAGCTCAATACTTCTGTCTGCCTCTTGGGTATCTATCTTGGGTATTTTTCTAGGCCTCCATTTCTCAGTTGGCACGTCCCGAACCAACTCTACATTGTCTGATTGGGTGAGGTGAGCGAGAAAACTTATCTTTAAGGAATAAGAACCCTCACTTTGGGAAACAATGATGAACCTGTGATGAGCCCTGGGTTTCTTTGCTTCTACCAAGGACAGGATATGAACGGCTAAACTCACTTTCCAGAAGAGAAAAATGGTTCAAGAAGAATGAGGGGAAAGGGAAAAGGAAGGGAGATGGATAGATTTATTTACCTGTGTATGAATTCAGTGATTGTTGATGTGTGTGTGTGTGTGTGTGTGTGTGTGTGTGTATGTGTGTGTGTGGTGTGGGGTGGGATGTGGAAAGGGGCAGTTTCAAGAAAGAGAAGATGGTGTTCCCCATGGGCCTGTATTCACACATCCGGGTGCCTTGCTTGCCCACCCAGCTGATGTTAACAACCATTCCAGCTCCTTGATGGGCAGAAATGGAAGAAAAAAAATCCCTTGGGTAACTTCATCTTAGATCTGAAAGCCTCCCCCCTTCCCCAGTTTTTTATTTAAAGGAAGTTGTGAAAACTTGGTTGTTCACCAAGTGTGTTATTAGGAGTGGTAATGTACCAGACAGTTCACAAGGATGATAATTTGCTATTATCTTGGCAAAATGGCCCAGAGATTTCCCCCCACTTCCATTCCCCATTGATATTGGGTAGGAGATGTGGCGGTGGTCGGAAACAGTCATTAGCTAAGATGAATTTAAAGTTCAGGCATCTCTCTCCCAGCAAATGCAGTGGCTGTATATTTGCATCCTAAGGAAAAGATCCGACACGATTCAAAATAAACAACCCACAAAACGTTTTCTGTGTCCGTGGGGAGTTCAAGTAGTGGAAGTGAAGCAGAAGAACTCTTAGGTGATGAATTTTTAATATGGACAGTTAAAATGGTATTTTTCACAAAGTCTGCCAAAGTTCTGACAGCTTGAGCTGCTCTTCAATGAAATGATTTAGCTCTCAAAAAGCAAGTACATGCCTGGTTAATATTTTCTGAGTAGACCGCATTCAAAGAGATGTAACGAAACTCAATGACTGTTCGTCCCAATCAAGTTCATTGGCAAGAAGCAGCATTGGACCCGTACTTGTGACTTGCAGTGTGTCCCTAAGGTGATGAACAGGTGAACATAAAGTTTTTAGTAAATAGCTGGCCTTTGGGGACGGATGTAAGACCAGGGAAAAGAACAGAAACGTACAAGTTCATACACATTCATTTGCTCATTCATTCTATTGCTTTCAAACTTTATCGAGCTTGTGCTGTTTCTGAGGCTTTGAACTTAGATGGCTTTACCTGGTAGGTAAGAAGAGGATGCAGGTGCAAGGCTCAGTTGAACAGGAAGCCTGCCTTCCAAGTCCCTACAGTTTAGAACCTTCTGATCCGTAGTCAGTAGTCAGATGCATTATCCATTGAGCCAGTCGACCCTAGTAGGTGCCTACAGTTTAATTGACAAAAGAAGGCACGCCCCTCATTCCATGGTTCTTTGGAAATGGAAACCATTACTCTTTTGCTGGAGAACAACCAAGAAAATGCTTCTAGAAGAAGGGACTTTTAACTTGGACTGATTTCTTTGGAGGCAATCAGAAGAGTCATGCACACATGTTTCTTACAATGATATGTTTTTTACTGGAGTTTGGATCATTTAAAAGCATCGCTGACAGTCTAGCTGGATTATTAATGAGTCATTCTGAAAGCTTAGTGCGGTAGTACACCACACAACTCTTTGCCATTTTGACAAATTTCTATTAAATCCATGAAAAATCTCTTGATCTTTTCTTTTGAAGATTCTGATAACTACTATTTCATTTTTTTCAGATGGCAGGCCAAACCACACATCTAACTTAAATTGTTCTCCATCTTTAGTGTGCTGAATTCAGTCAAAGTCAGTCACTTTGAAACTGACTCCAGAAGGAATAGCAGAATAGGAGATGCTTAGTGAATAAGGAGAAAGAGAGTTGGTGCTTCCAGCTCCCAACACTGTCTTTGGAACTTCAGTGATTTTTAAGCAGACCTTATAGTTGCATCCACTCTGAATTCTGAGTATGGTTCAGTTGTCTGTTTTTCTCTTGGGGGGGGGGCGCAGTTTTCTTTAGAGTGATTTGCTGAAGATCTCAAAGATCTCAAAACTTGATGGCTAAGAGAAATCAGTTATTAAAATGTCACTTGTGATGTTTCATGGTGTGGGTTTAATTCTAGTTCACTTTGTGTTGTAGACATAAGTGCAGAAATGGCATTGTGTGGCTTCATTTTTCATCATGCAATTGTCATCGTTCACACACAGAACTGATTGAGGGTTTCCTTGGTGTGTTTTTCATCACTAATGGGTTGAAGCCATTTGGGTTCAGAACCCTCAATAATGTCTGATATGGTGCAGGAAACCAGGACCCTGTGGGCTCTGTTGATATTGGTCTGGGGGCCTAGGGGTGGCACACGGGGAAAAACTGCAGCTAATAAAGAAGGGGCTCTGAACCCCTTGTAGAAAGTGGGAAACGCATGCAATCAAAACTACTTTTGGAAATCTCTTTAGCTGCCCATGGAGTGTGATATGTAGCATCTCTTTACCTGACTCAGGCGTGCTTTCCTTCAAAACTAGATCAGATTGCCGTTTCCAACAGAGAGCCATTCTAACTTCCGTGGGGAAGTAGGTTGGTTCAGTTTACAGGGAGTGTGATTAGAATCACACCAGAGGAGGTGAGATACTTAGTACCCAGAGAGGCGTTTGTGTGAGCTGAGACCACGGGAACAGGATCTCCACGCCTCCCATCACACTTGGGTTCCGGGATACATCTGCCTGTTGAGGAGCAAAACTGGCACCATGTTAAGTGGTAAAACTCCCTCCCGTTCACTTAGACTTTTCTCAGATAAACATATGTGATGTCACTTCACTCTATAACTATAACTCTAAAGAACTCCTGATGCTCTGGAAATTTATCTCCTTGGGGATGTGAAGACTGTATGCAAATTATGTGAGTGGCCAGTTATATCAGTGGGGTCTTGTTTTTATCTCTAGTTTGTTAATGGGGGGTGATTGGCAAAAAGAGGCTCCCTGGCTGCATTTGATGTATGCCTGGAACTGCGTGTGGATTTGAACAGAGGTACAAGTAATAGAAGTAATAGGCTGATTCCAATATGGAGATTGTATAGAGAGAGAGATTCAGTGGAGGAGAGATGGGAATCGGCCATCTTGTAAAGATGTGAGCCATGTGGACTTGGCCAAAGGCCACCAGGGGCCTGCAGCCCTTGGCTGACCTGGGCTAGCCGCATGTGTGCTAAAGGCGGTTAAGGAGTTTGCAGATTTGAACTCCGTGTTGGAGTTTGTTTTGCTGAGTTTGACTGGTGTCTGAAAGAGGCCGTGTGAAAGTTAGGCCTGAAAAGAAAGTGAACTTTGCTGGTTCGGCACCATGGAGTTCCTGCTACCTGTAAGACAAGGAGAACACTGTGGAAGACAAGGAGGAGCAAGCCAAAGGAGCAGCCAAAGGAACATGTCTTCAAGTGTCTGGAGATGAACTCTGACTGGACATTGTTGAGATGATCAGGACTGAGAGACTGAGGATTTCTGGGCAATCTGGGAAAGGACTTTGGACAATGCTGAGAAAGGTTGTGGACTATGTTAAAGTAATCGGAGTTTTCCTTACATGTTTCTTGTGTAGTTATTGGGATAATTAGAAAATCACTTTGTTAGAAATAAATTAGTCTGTACTGATGATAAAAAAAAAAAAAAGAAGTAATAGGAGGGGCCGCCCAAGGGTCTGAGCCTGGAAGAGCAAATCCTAGATGATAAGGGGTGATGAGAACTTCAAAACTGAGAGGGAAATGGGTACAAATGAGAAGTCTTGGGGGCAGATGAGGAGGTCTTGATGTCCAGATGCAGGAGTCTGAGCTTCATCCTGAAGCCAAAGGGGAAACCATTGCCATGGTTTGGTTTTCTTCTAGTGACAAGACTCTTATTAGAAGTGCTAGTTTTCAAAAACTCACAAGGGGAGAAAATGGGAGCAGAGGAAACATGGTCCTAATTATGTTGGGAGGTGATGGTAACTACTAGGTCACAGTAGAAGATGAGGAACAGCTAGATGGGAGACACAGGTGTCTGATAGGAGGGAATATTGCACTTGACAATTTCCTGGAAAGGGACAACATGAAAGAAGAAGGAAAATGAAAACAGAAGTGAGCTGTGGACTCCTGAGTGGCTGGGAAGATATTAACTGGAAGAGGAAGGGGTGGGGCTGGGGCTGGGGAAAGGAGTGAGTCCTGGAGGGGTTCTCCCAGAAACAGGACCTATAAGGGGGAGTCTCCAGATCATTGAGAAGCTTAAGGGAGTACCCCAGGAGGGGATTAGGAGGAGTGGGAACTGGCAGCAAGGGAGGGGGAGGGAGCCAGCCAAGGCACTCTCAGCTTCAACCTGGTTCTGCAGGGAGCTCGTCCATCTGGAGGCTTGGGAACTGACTTTCTTCACCTGTACCAGGAGCCCAGGAGCCCTCCCAAACACTCCCAGGTCTAGGCTACCTGTAGAGAAGCAAGCAGAGAAGACTGCCGAGTGCGCAGATGCTGTGAGACATGGTGTCAGGGGAGACTGCGAAGATCTGGGTGGGGCATGGACAGTGTCTGTGAGCAGCATCGCTTCTGTCACTTGTTTGCAGCAGTTGCTGGTGGCTGCGTGTCCAGTGGGAGGTGCCCGTAAGGCAGCCAGGAGAGCTGTATGAGCTGGAGCAGCCCGTGGGGTACTGTGGGGGGCCATGGTTAATTCACGTTGCTGGCTGCGCCCAGGTTGCTGGGGTCCTCATTTTCCATACCAGACACCTCAGGTTGAGTCTTAGAAGAGATGCAATGGCTTGTTGAGGGCTGTGCTGAAAGTGAGTTGCTTGGTTCCAAATTGACCATATGCTCGGAGTCTAAGAAGTGTCTCCTCCTAGACAGTATCAGCAAGAGCTGCTCCCAAGATCCTGAGCGGCACAGATTGCAGAGTGAGTCAGCTCTGGCCACCCAGTGTCAAGGGATGCAGAGAGAGACACATTGCTTTGCTTTCTTTTTTTTCTTTTTTTTTTTTTTTAACTTTTCAGTTTTTGGCTGCTTTATTTCCAGGAAAGCAAGAGTGCTCAGCCTTTTCCCTCACTAAGGGCTACAGACTTGCAAACTCTGAAGTGCTGGGCCAGGCACCTTGAGTGGGGACTCAGGTACAGAGTGCCTGAACTCTGCCCCCTCCCCACCCCAGGCCCCACTCCCACTGTTCTTTATCGCCACATCTTGTACTTCTTTTATTTTGTTCTATTTTAAGAAAAACTGAAAATCTGGACTTTCACATGAAAATGTCTCTTTTGTGAACATCGTGGCTCCCTAACCCACCCACCAGCTGCCATTTTACAGTCCTTCCCATTCACATGAGCCTGCCTTCAGTGCCGCTAATCATCTACCTCTCAGTGCTCACCCCTTAGACTCTCTCGTGATGGTTTTTCATAATGTCTGCTCCCCAGTGCTGAGTGGGTATTGCTGAATGGAATCTTCCTGAATAAAGTGGAATACAACCTTCCCCTGGCATTTTGCTACCATTTTTCCCCAAAGGACCCTTCATCCATTGCAAGATCCGTCTATCTGAGGTTTACATAGCATCACGTAGGCATCTTATTCATGTCACCACACAGCATGGACCCATGTTGTGGGACACACAGGCACAGGTATGCACATACATATACACTACATGCTTCTGTACACACACATACATGCTTGAATGTACACTCACACACACAGACGATCCTTTCCTTGTCACAGTGATTTGCCATAAAGCTACATATCTGTTATTTTTCCATCCTCTTTCCCACTTCTTTTAAGAAAACATTCAAAGCATGGCTTTCAAAGGAAGAAAATCTTTATGGACTTTAAGTGGAGTACAAATGGCTTACATTGCGTTTTTTTTTTTTTTTAAACTAGCCACAAGATAGCATGAACATTTTCTTTGGCATTTGAAAAGGGCAGAATTGTGAAAGTGCAAAATCCTATTGGCGCTCAAATGAAAATTCTTTTAAAAATTATAGTCAAAAGTGTCCTCTTTAAGTGGCCTCATGTCTCTTCAGGTCTAATTTTTACCAATTACTTGAACTCTTGGGAGAATTATAGGGCTTCTAGAAAGAAGCTTCATAATTAAACGAAATACACGGCGGGGGTGGGGGGGTAGCGCCTACTGAGGTGTGCCCTAGAAAATACTCACACCCGAGGCTGGGGTTCAGCCCTGGAGTGTGAGAATTGTTCGAATCACACATGGGGAAGAAAAGGGAGGTGGGCACAGCCGTGATTGATGTGCTACAGGGATGAGGATTTATTCTCGGCGAGCAGAAATTGAGAAACATAGGTTCAGGGTCTTTTCCTTACATCAGAGTTAAGGAATAAGGTGTTCTGCATGGGGGAGGGGAGGAGGGGGAAGGGCCAGGGGAAAGGGAGAGGGAGGAGGATTGCTTTGACTTATGCTGCTGTGGGAAGGGCCCCTGCTCCTTGCACAGAGTGGCCTCTTGTTGCTGGCCTGGACTCACCCTTCATCTGTTTTCTCAGACGGCTGAGGAGTGTGAGGACTTGATTAGCCCCGCTGGGCTGCCATCTCGCTCCTCTCAGAGCTGTCCGGCAGCGTGCAAGCCTACCTTAATTTATTCTTCCGTTCTTCCATCTCACTCTGGAGTGACACCCTTTCTGCTGTGCTGAAGTTTCAGGATTCACTGTTAATTATTGTGTTTGCACTTTCCAATCTAATATGCCGGCATAAAGCCACATCCTCTTGGGGAAAGAGAGTTTTTTTCCAATCCACACCCCTAAATGGCTTGCCTCATTTCTCCCCTTTTCTCTCCCTCGTGTGAGAGCTCGTCTCCCCCGGCTTCATAACTGTCCTTGATTGCCTGTGTCTCTCCTCACATTTTATTTTTTTATTTTTTTCCCCTCTCCTTGGAGAGAGAGCATTAGCATACCAGTGATTTCCAATCTTCCCCAGAAGTAGTTTGGGATGGCAGAGAACAGACAAGCAGGTACCCAAGACACAGAGACAGCACACTGGATGTCTTTGAAATTTCTGCTTTATCTGAAAACGTGGGCAGAATCTGTCGCACCAAGAAATGTCTGTATTGTTTTTAAAATAAAATAAATAAAGTCCACTGCCCTGACACACATGAACACATCATCTTTTCAGCATCAGAGGGCCCCCAAGGAGACGTCTTCTGTGGCATGGCAGGTGGGCTGTCGTGATACTGTTTCAAGGGCTGTGGGTTCACAATGTAAGTAATTTAGTTGCTGATTATTTTCCTAAAGTGTTAGCTGTTTCTCTGTGTGGTCTTCTCCATATTAAAGTTAGGAACTAGCTGAATATTCCTGGCAAAGGCCTATGTGTCTTTTTTCTGTCAATCAGGTAACTTAGATGGTGTATGTTTTTCAATGGGAGAAAGACATAATGGGCATTGCCAGTGATGGAAGCTGGAAAAGATGAGTACTAATTGAATTTTACAGTTTTAGTTCTGAATGACATAGCAGGTGAGCAATAACTTTCAGATCTCATAAGTACATTATTAGTGTTTTCAGTGATCTTGAGATTTTGATATAATGATTTGCTCTATAAGCTATTGAGCTGTTTTCTATAATTTTTTAAATGCTTGAAAGATGGAAGCATTAAGTGTTATAAATATGATTTAGTGGAGTACATCGTTTCATTTGCTTCCTATTCATTCACCACAAGTTGGAACTTACAGTGGCTACAAAGACTTTAAAAACCAAATTAGTAACTCATATTTATACAACACCTGTTTCTGAGCATCTGAGAGCTCTTTTTCTTCATTCCTGTATGGGTGAAACATTATCATTTATTTTCATTATATCCTCATGATGGTTGTTTTTGTTAATATTTATTGAAAACATTATTATGTATTCTACAGAGTTTTTTAACTTCTTTTTTTTTTTTGCCTGAAGATAAAGTTCCCCTTATCTTCCCTTATCCTCCACCTTCCATTTTCTATCCTAGTACAGTTAGGTGGGAGGGTGGGGCGGGTGAGTGATAGTGGGTGGTAGGTATGGGATTTAGTTTACACCTTGTAGCCCCTGGCTCAGATACACTCCATCTTTGAACTCTCAGACCCTGCAACTTACTGAAGGGCCATTAGGAGATGACCAGAGTCCTGGGAGGGAGTCTCAGTTAGCCAGGCTGTGGGACCAGAGCCCTGCTTGCCTCCAAATTGGTTTCAGGACAAATGCCTGCCATTGCTAACCTGCAGGCTTCAAGCAACTTCATACGGCAGGCGGTGTCCTCTCAGAATGCGCGATAAAAACTTCTGTGAAATGATAGTTCTAAGACCATTACTGCGTTGTATTCCCTCTGCTCCCTGAAACCAAAAACATATTTACTAGGTGTCTTATGTTTTCTAAGGCGACAGCCTTTGTCCGCAAGAATGAGATGCGCCCAGTTCTTGCTTGAGGGGATTATAACTTCTCTAACATGCTGAAATGTTCATTCTCAAGCTTCTACAATTCAAGTCCCCCATATGGCAAGCCACCTGGCTCTCGCTAGGAGCGAAAAGACCCACTTTTCCTATGAAGGACATTTATGTGTTTGCAATATTATGATAAATATGTATTCTTTAAAAAAAATTTATTGCATAAAATTTGTTTACATTTATTATTTGTGTGTGTGTGTGTATTCCTCTCCCCTCCCCCTTTCCATTTTCCCCTCTTTCTGGTCACTCCATCTCTTCTTTCACTGCCAGTTGTTGGTCAATTTTTGCCTTTTGGATTCTTCCTTTTCTTTCCTAGAGCAGTGTTCTTCTCCCAGGTGAAGATGTTTTTCTCTGGGACACAGTGACCTGTGCTTATTTTTTCAGGTGTATCTTTGTTGCAGGCAGCCAGTACTGTATTCTTAATATGACAAATAATCCAAGGCTATGACTTTTCATGGTCATAACTGTAACAGCTACCCTTCACTGGGGGCTCTTACTGGTCTGAGTCTTTGCTTGGTCCTCTGTTGTGTACATTAGCTTTATTTCTGAAAGCCAGGATGGGGAAATACGCTTCAATGCAGTGGCTCATCCAGGGCCCCATCTTTGATAAATGCAGAAGCTGGGGTTCACATAAGGAACTCCACTTCTAACACTGTTCCTCTCTGCTTTTACTATTAGGGTTAGGGATTGGCTTAGGTTAAGGGTAGGATTCCTCAGCCGCATGTTTTCTCAACTGTTGACATGGGAGCACCCTGTGCATTGTAGAATATTTGGCATAGCCCTGGTGTCTGCCCACCAGATCTCAAACAGCTCCCACCCTCTATCCCTACTCCTGCAGAATGACAATCAAAAGTGTCTCTAGATATTTCAAAGTACTGCCCCAGGTTGAGAACCACCAGGTTAGAGTGAGGATGTGAGGTAAGGGAACTATTTTCTTCCTGGTAGTTCTCTTTGCCAGTAGCGTTCATGATATTGACCTAAATTTGCCACTGAATGAAATGCCATCTTTATTATAGGTTGGATTTCTCTATATCCCCTGGTTATTATTATTGTGTCTTTCTTGTTCTGTTGATCTATGCTAATGCCATGCTATTTGGAGCACACTAAGTTGTAGTATTTATGCATGTCTAGTAAGGCCCTGTTTGTCTTGTTTGGGGTCTTGGTAATTTTTGCACATTGATTTTTACCATATAAAGTCTAGAGTAATTTCCTCTAGTTCCCACTAAACCCTTTTGAAATTGTAATTACATTTACATACTAATTTGAGAAGAATTTTTTTCACCGTTGTGTTTTCTAGGATATAGCATTCAGTATTACTGTCAAAAGTCAGATATTATTTTTGGCCCTTCTGATCATTCTGAAAATTCATATACTGTGTGGGTCACTGGTTCCTAAAGTGGGCTAGGAGAACTAGAGCTTCCTATAATTATTCCGGTGAAAATGAGGAGAGAAATGATGTGCTGCTAATATTTAGCTTCCAGGTTGAAGGCGATTCTTGGCTTGGGACAGATGTCAGAGGTCATTGGAGCAGGAGGGTCCTCAGGAAGGCTGGACTCAGAGGAACCTTTTCAGTTAGAACTCAGTGAAATGGGTCTGTGGATTTTTTTGTATAGTTTTAACTACATTAACCCTCATGAAATATATATATGGCTTAAAAATTTTCTCTAAAGTGATTGCAGATTGGAGAATACTAGTAATATAAATGTAAAGTCCCTCTCACTCTCACTCTCTCCCTCTCCCTTCCTTCCCCTCCCCCCGTCTCTCTCTCTGTCTGTCTCTCTCTGTCTCTCTCTGTCTTTCTCTCTCACACACACGCGCGCACGCACACACACACACACACACACACAGGACATGTTTCACTGTTCATAAAAGCCTTGTTAATCATATTTGAAAGGAAAAAAAAAACAAAACAAAACACCTCACCTACTCAGATCTGACCGAAGATAGCCAAAGAAATTTGGGCTTACCAAGAAGACATTGTGAAATGTGGATTTCCTTCCACACAGGTTAACAGTTACTCTCATTCTAAGTGTATATTATGCCTCTGAGTATTATTAATAATGTGAGCTTATTATGATCATACTTTTAAAATATTGCTGTTTCATCTGCATCTCATCTTTCAAAACTTCTGTTTTCTGGGTAATATTTGGGAACACATGGAAGTTGCTGGAGCTGTTTATTGACTGGGGTGTGTGATCTCCGATCTATGAAGCTTCTGGGTCACACTGCTGGTTCCTGTGGCAGGTACTGTCCTGCCACTCACAGTGGGGCCAGTGCACCAACAGCACATATCACCTGGAGGTACTTGGACACCAGATCCCCAGGCTCCTCCCAGACCTGCGTGATCAGAACCTGTCTCTGAACAGGAGCCCAGGTGACCTGTGTGCACTTAAAGTTGGAAAACAGAGTTAAGCTGCTTGACAAAGAAGAGACTCCTAGTGATAGTCTCTGACTCCATGCACCCATTGGCATCTGACTTGGTTAAAAACAAATCAAATTAAAAGGTCCTTTCTTCAGTTGCTCTTGCCACATTTTCCGGTACTCTATAGCCACCTGTGGGTCACTGCCACTGTACTGCACAGGGTAAGTGTAGCATGTTTAACTCTGTCAGAGGATGTAAGGACAACTATCTAACAAGGAAGGAAACAGCAAGCAAACTTCATTTCAAACTTGTGCCTTACATGCAGACAGAGACTTCCTGCCACTTTACTCGACATGCCCATAAGTCTCCTGCGTTGTTACTACTGTTGTCATGTGCAGGTAATGTTCTGAACCAGTGTTCTGAACCAGTAAATGGTACACACATGTGCTTTTATTCAGTGCTAGTTTGTGATAAACCATTCCTACTTAGCACACTATGGTTAATATTCACCCCCCCCCCCGTAGCTTTTAAAATAACCGAAGAACTTTGCAAGATGCAGATCGTAGACCCCTACCCCAGATTCCATTCCTGTGGTCCATCTTTTCTGAAACTCAGTGAGGGGTGAGATGTTTATCAACAAGGGCTACTGGGGTAAGGTTGTTTGATTCTGTCTGGCCTTTTGAAGTTGATGGTGACTTCTTGTGTCTCACAGCCGCTGATAATTGGTAGGAAGCTGGCCTTAACTGTACATAGCAGACAGGATGTGGTAAGATTTCTTTAGAATCAAGAGCCACATTGCACGATTAGATGCCCATGGTGACTTGCACCCATCTGGTGTCACACAGCTCCCTGTGGTGTGTATAGGTGGAATGTCAATTGCACACACACACCCCCATTTCCAGAACATTCCAGGTGGTTCCAAACTATCACTAACAGAAATGATGACTGTTGTGCGTGTTTGTGATGAAAGAGGAAGGGAAAATCAGAAGAAAGTACAGTGACACATCTATGAGTTTGTTCTTCTTTCACTTCCTACTTCAGATCTCACCTGTTGGACTCTATAGTGAGGGGCATTATTTAAAGATTTACAGATTTGTTTCTTGATTTGCCCCACCCCCCAACTCAAGCATTTCTTAAACTTTATACTTTGGGGCAACTATTAATTCCAAGAGCCTCATTCTGGGGAAAGTGGATAATTGCTGTTTCATTTTGCAAGTTATGAACATCTTTGCAAAGCTTCTCATTACTGTGACAGCATCTTGGGGAAGCTATCTATGCACTCCCACCCCGTCCTCAGCTACCACCTCTTTCAGGGACAAGAAATACCTAACGTTTCTCTTCTTTCTTCCCACTACCCCTACAAATATCCTGGCTCAGCTCTCATTTCTGTTCTCTTACAATATTCTTCATATCTCCTCTTTCTGTATCATACATCTTCCTAGAGTCAGTATCTTTCATCTAAGACCATCCATGACTCTGCTTTACTGCAGCCTCATCCTGTAGGGTCATGCTCAAGTCCCAAGCTGTTTGCCCACTACGTTGGTCCCTTTGTTTACATAAGCAACCCTCACCTGTATATCTCTTACCAGGCTGATCTGTTGATTATTTCCATCCTGTGACTCATGCATTTTCTCCATCTTGATCTGTACTAGTTTCTGTTCTCTGTGTCTTTAATGTCCTTTTACCCATTGTCTCTATGACTAATCTCCCCACCATTTCAGAGACTTCACTCACATGCTCCTGACTTTGAAAAAAATTCCCTCATCCCTGTTACTGGAAAGAGCTGAACTCTCCTCACACTTCTGCTTCTGTGGGATGTGCTTTCCTGGTTGACTCTAGGTTCCTTAATGGTAGGACCAATCTGAGTGCCTCCTGCCATCATTGGTCAAGAAAGCCACCAATAGATGCAGGAAAGAAGAGATATTTTCATTGCTGTTAGTTTTAGATAAGCTAGTGAAACTATACTAGTCTTCTTATTCTTTCATTGACAGCTCTTTTTCAGACTTGTAGTTAGCTTGCTTCCCTTCCCTTCCTGAAAAAGAAAAAGTCTTTCTTCTGATCCTTCAACTGAAACCTAGTTTTGCCTTGGGGGAAATATCTTAAAATTCCTTCTTGTTTCCCAGAGATAGAGAATTTGTTTCTGTCAATTGACATTTAGTCTTTTTTTCCCTCCTAGTTGGAGAAGTGCCTAGTAATCTAAGTGTGTGTCACTATTTATTTCTGATTATTCCTAAATGAAGCAAAAATAGCCTTTTTGACAAATTGTACATTCTTCTCCTTTCTTTTTAAAACTCAAACTAGCCTGTGTCCTGGGAAAAAGAAGATGTTTAAACTAATGATCTTTGAAGCTATTTAAGGGATGTATGATTTGAAGTGAGATGTTACATGTTTGTGACTTAAAAGAAGTGTGTATGATCATTTTTACGCACGTTTATTATTTTAAAGTATAGTTTATAATAGCTTTTTGACAGGCATTTGGATTTCTAGTAGTCTAATTTCATATTGACCCATGAGACCAAAATTGGTATTCAACTTGGCATTTTGAGAATAATTTAAGGATTAACCCCTTTAGTTTACCATCATTTTGAACATTTAAGGCATTCATGGGCAGTATACTGTGTGTTTGCAACATGTTCTTTTAATGACTTGGGAAGGTTGTGTCTCTTAGCCACTGTGAGAACAGACAGGTGTGAATGCAAGAAGATGTGGGGCTCTGAGTTGGAGTTCAAACTACTCAGTTTATCATCACCCTCAATACTTCCATTGTTTCCCCAATATTGCAGAGCCACAGCTAGAGTTCAACATCATTGTTACCCTGTGACTTTTCTCATGTGTAGAATATGAATGGGAATGTGAAAGGGAACCTAACAAGATTCTGTGTTTGAGGAAAAATAGCAGTTACCTTCTTGTAAAGGTAGACTTGAAGACAATGCCTATATTTTTTAAATGAAAACAAAGCTTCTAGATTTTTTCCTCCCTCTTTGGTCAGAAAACACCCTCTTTCACTGATTGTGGGCCTTTGAGTTTGACACCCTTGGTTTGACCTTCTGATCCTTGGGCTGTGGAGAGGTAAAGGGTGTGGTGGTCACACCCCCCTATCTCCCCACCCCTCAGGCAACAGGCAGCTTGTCCTGGGCATGGCTCTGGGTTAGTACAGTTTTTATTACAATTGAGGTTTGTGTATGAGTAGTGAGGTCTGTGTGACACAGAATAGGGGCCTTTCATTGTGAGCTTCAACAGCTCTGACATCTGTGGCCAGTTGTGTTGACGTCTAGTGTATGTTAGCTCATGGACACTTGCCTCTCTGGCCTCCTGTTGGAAAATGCTCAGTATCCGTATCTGCTTTCATCTATTTGTTTGACAAATATTTAAGACATCTTTTCTACTTTTTGGCTTGTGTCCAAGTCCCACAGATAAGGTGGCCAATGAGTGCAGACCATGAAGGCTGATGAGAAGTTTCTGGAACTGAATAGTGCAATGGATGCCTTTCTTGAAGGAAGTACTTCAGTGACACTGAGAGGCATGCTTTGAAATGTTTCAAGTGGGCAATCCTATGTAGTGTACATTTACCACAACAACAACAACCAAAAAAACCCTTCAGAGTGAAGGAAGCAAGAAATGGGAAGTACTTTTGAGTTTTTCAGACCCAAAGATAGATAGAGATGTTTCCTTTATTTCTGTTCCCTTTTTTAGAGGATCATCTTTTTCAGAGGATACAGGAGTTTTGGTCTTTTCAAATCACTGTTTCTGTGTTGTTTTTTTTCTCTTCTATGCTATGGACTTGTTGTGTTATCTCCTAAGGAAAATCTCCAAGAGTGTGTCAGATACAACACCCACTACTAGGCCTTTGGTAACAGCATAGTCATATATTAAATATAAACCGATTTCTCACCACCTGTTTCCACTGGAGTGAATTAAATCCACTTTCTCTTTGGGGTCCCATGAGAAGCTAAGCAAACTAAGAGAAGATCAAAAATTTATAATTGAAGCCATTGACAGATGATTCTTACTCCGTTCCTTGATATGCTGCCTTGATTTCCTTCTAGAACAGCATGTTCTCCTGATTTTCTTCCTTCCACCCTCCTTCCTTCTTTCTCCCTACCCCCCCCCCCATGATTTTCTCCTCTTTTCTCCCCGACCTCTTCAGGGTATAGGATCCCAAAGCTCAGCCCTTTTTTTCTTTTTTTTTATTTGGTGAGACTAGGCTTCGCTAAGTTGCCTGGGGTAGTCCTGATCCCATGGACTCAAATGATTCCCAGCCTCAACCTCCCAAGTAGCTGGGATTACAGGTGCCCACCACCGTGCCCAGTTGCTTTTTCGAGATCAGGTTTCACTATGTTGCCTGGGGTAGCCTTGAACCTATGAACTCAAGCACTCCTAGGCCTCATGCCTCCCAGTGCTTGGACTACAGGCATGTGCCACCATGCCCAGCTCCTTTTCTATATTAACTGAAATCTCATTCAGTCTCATGCTTCAAATACCATCTGGAAGCAAATAGGTCTCCAATTCATGTCTCTGACTTACTCTCCTGATGTCCAGACTCCCATATACCTTAAACCATCTGCCAGACTGCCTCCATGGATGCATATCAAATTTGGCATATCAAAATATTGATCCCCCGCCCCCACTCCCAAATTGGTGCTACCCACAGATTCCCCCATCTTGGTTGTGACAACTTCATCCATGCTCACAGTTGCAAACATCCTTGGTGTCATTCTCTGCTTTCTTTCACACTCCCACGACCTGCAGATTCTGCCATCGAAATATGTCCAGAACCCAGCTCTGCTCACCCTGCTCCATTGCCATCAACCTTCTTTGGGTCACTCATCTCTCGCTCAGAGCTCTGAATTGTCTCTTAGCTTCTCCTCCAGCCAGAAGGCTCCTGTGAAAATTAGTCAGATCTTGTTACTTCTCTGTTAACTCCCTCTAAGGGCTTTGCCTGTTATTCTCAGTCAAAGCTGCAGTCATCACTGTGTTCTGTCATGGCTGAAATGCCTGTGTCCCCATTAGCTCTCTGGCCCTATCATTCCTTCCTCACCTACTCTTTGTTCACTGAGCCCCAGACTTGCTCTTCATGAGCTCAACTTAGAGTATTTACATTGGTTGCCGTTGGTTGTTCCCTGTGCTCGGAAGCTGTTGAAGTCAGGAAACTTCAGGCCCCTCCCCCATTCTCTGTACCTTGCTCTGTTTCTTTTTTCTTTTACATTTCACCATTGTTGAAGTACTGTGTTATGTGTTCCTGTATGTTTATTGTCTGCCCCTCTCCACCAGATTGTAAACATCACGAGGGCAGGGATTCTGCCACTTCTGTTGGATGTATGCTAAAGAATAGTGTCTGGCACATAGTAGTCATGTGTTCAGTTTTATGAAGTGAATGAGTATGGTGGACTATGGATGTAAAGAATAACATTACAGGTGACAGTCATAGTTCAGCAACAGCCAATAGTTGTTGAGCCCAAAATACCACATTGAGCTGAGGGTGTTATGAGTGACTTAGTCTTTATAGTAATGCTAAGAGATCCTACTTAGAACAGGCCCATTTAACAATCACAAAAAGTTTAAAGTACCCAAAGGCACACAGATGGTTAATGACCCCTTTTCTTAGCTTCAGAACCTGCAGCCTCTAATAGTAAATCTAGAGAAAATTACAGAGTGGGGTTTGGAGAGAGATGGGGAAACATATTTCACTGTTCTCAATGCTTTTCCCAGAGTGCCTGTGTTTAATCTCAGAGTATTTGGTGTTCCTTTCCGCATAAGGAGGCTTTTGCTGGCAGCTAATTCTTCATCTTCAGGAATGCATTCTGTTCCCTCTCTTGTCTTAAATCCAGATCCCGTTGTCCTTTCCAGAAGTGGAAGCCATCTGGGCTTTCAGGGGAAGTTTGGTGGTTCCCCATATGTTTTTCAGGATGAAGCAAGGACATGGCCTTTGGGAAATCATAAGTGGAGTTTCCCTTTCTCACAGGAGGGTGACAAATGCCTCCTCAGTGGGATGTTCCAGTTACTGCTGCTCCCTCAGGAACTAGCTTGATTGCAGAGGATCTGTTCCCTTCTGCTGTAGTTCCTTATAGCTCCTGGAGCCTCTTCTAGGGGATGTTTGTCTCCCTATCGTTGACTACAAGGAGACACTCCTTGATGGACAGAAACTGAGCTCAGATATCTAACTGCATTTTATGGTTCTGGCTACCAGTGAGAGACTTCTTCTGATCTTGAAGCTGTCATATCTTCTGCCTCCGTAACATTAATTTTATTATGTCCATTTTAATTTTCTATGCTCTGTATTAAATTGCCACAAATTTAGTGATTTAAACAACATCCATTTATCACCTCAGTTTCTGAGGCTTATATGAATTCCCTGTTTCTGTCTCTTTAGCCCATGGAGTTGTGGTCTCATCAGAAGTGCAACTGAGGAAAGATCCACTTCCTTGCTTGCTTAGTTTTGGGCTTCTCCTTGCAGCTATAGAGCTGAGATCCTTGTTCTTGTGAGCTGTTGACCAAGGGCTGTATAGTTCTTGGCCAATTGTCCAAGGGCGGTCTTCTAGCTCCTGTCTGTGAAGCTGGAGTTTTATAGTGTAAAGTAGTTGTATAGTGTAAAGTAGTCCCCATTCAGGGGAGGGCTATACAAAATCATGAACTCCAGGAGGTGGAAATCTATGGGGGGAGGGAGAGTCATCTTAGGGGATATTCACCACAATAACCATGTTTACTACTCTGTACCCCCCATCCCCCCCAAAATAGCTCCTATCAGCAGATTTATTTCCAGGTAAGCTTTGCTTATGGGTCTGATGGTGTTTTGCATAGGATTGGTGCAGGGAGAGTGTCTCTGTATGCGACTGTACCCAGCTCTGACCCTGTACCTCAGAGAGTGCTGATTTCAGTGCCAAGCAACCAACTCTGTTCTCCAGAATTCAGGGATCTTTACCACCTTCTTTCCCTTTCAGTCATTCTTCAGTGCTACAATCCTTTCATTTAAAAATGTGTAAGCAGTTCTTAAACGGGAGGGGAATCTTATTTATTTCCCCAATATGCATTGGCACTCTTCCAAGAGACCATAGACTGCGATGTAATTTTTCATGGTTCATCTAGAAAATTTGTTAATCATGCCCATTTTGGTTGATCTTTTGTGCTTTTGGTTCAGATGTGACCAAGCTAATTATCTGATGAAATGAACCAGAGCTGCCTTCTTCTAGAATGTCTTATTCCAGAATCAGAGGTGGTATTCAGTCTTGCACTAATGATTATTTCTTTTGAGTCTGCACTCTTAGTTTGCTTCAAGACAGATTCCTCTCCCCTCCATTCATTTTATGGGCATTTTACTGGATACAGTGTTGACTTATGTAAAATGATTACTCTTTTCCAAGTGGGTATTTATAAATAACCTTATACAGGCTGGCATTAGTCCGGATGGGACAGAGCAGCTGGGATTTCACATTTGAGAATGCTCCTTGGCCCATCCCTGTCTCTGTTGTTTGAGACCCCACACGAAGATGCATACAGCAATGTCTTGACCACGTCTTCTTTTTCAAAAGTCTGGAATCTCTTGCGTTAGTTCCTATTAATATATCTTTTGTTAGGGGTGAGGGAAATGAGAACATGGGGACAAAATGAAAACATAAGTCTAGCCTCTGGGGAAAAAAATTAATTATATTTAATGTCACAATAGCATATGATTTAGAAGTGTAGACTCACACCCATTCAGATGTGTGTTACCACTCCACACCCGCCAAGGCACCTAGTAGGCACCTTTGGCCATTGGGCCCCCTCCCCCCCTTTTCCTCCCCACCTCCATCACCTCCTTCTGGTTGCTGATTCAAATCTGCAGTCACATTCCTTTTATCTGTTCCTCTTTCTTTGCTTTTTCTGGTGAAGTTTCAAAGCAAGAAGGCTGGGGATCTGAACTGATTTATTTGTTTGTAATTAGTTTATTCCATCTTGACTAGTTGGAATCAGTTTCCAAATTCAAAAGTAAAGTACTCCTAAAAGGATATGTTGGAAGGAGAAATGAAATTGAAACATGCTGCTGACAGGTGCACACCTGGGGAGCACCAAATTCTCTTTAATTTTTCACTTTTGAATTGCATGTAAATCAAACCCAGATGGCTAATGGTAGCATCAATTGATTTTAATGATATATAAGAGCCTTAGACATTCACTTAAAAGGTATTATAGAGCATTTGGTGAGTTGTGTGTCTCTGGAGTTCAGTGTGAAACTTGAAGAATTTTCTGGCCATACCAAGCTCTCAGTGGGCCTGGCAGGGACCCTGATTTGGTGTCATGCATGTATCTTTCCCCGCTGGTTTGTATCTGCCAGGATAGAGAAAAAGAACTCATAAGACATACACCAAACCAATAATAGTAGTTACCTCCAGGGGGACAAAGAAGGTCTCTGTGGGAACCAGTATGTGGGGGGTGGGAAGGTGACCCAAAGTGACTTGGACTGTCTCACTTATCCTGGAATAAGACGTTCTAGAAGAAGGCAACTCTGGTTCATTTCATCAGATAATTAGCTCGGTCACATCTGAACCAAAAGCACAAAAGATAAACCAAAATGGGCATGATTAACAAATTTTCTAGATGAACTGCCTAAGTTTGGCTGGACCTGTTCAGCCCTCCGCAGTGGCGAGTGTCTGTGTACATGGTGTGAGCCCTGGACAGAGCCGGTCCTTTCTCTGGGTCTCAGGACTCAGAAGAGAAAGTCTGAAGACCCTTCCTTGCAGCCCTACTTCCTGTTGTCTTACACCTAACTGGGCTGCAAATCCCCTTCATGTTCTGAACAACCTTGTGACTGGTGGAATTTCCTCAGGGTCTTGTTCGTGTCGTACAGAAACCACGTGAAGTGGTGGCACATCTTGAGACCACTTGCCTCTGGTCTCCTGGGTGCTCACAGTACTCTGTCACATGCATAGCCACGTGGGGGCAAGTGTGGAGCTGCCCACACCCTGTGGAACATGGCAGGGGCATATTGAACATCCCAGCTCTTGACTGTGTTCAGCTCAGGTAGCCCTTCATCTTCGCTCTTTCCCCAGAATGGCTACTCTAGTTGGAAAAGTAGAAATGCTTTTAATGTAGCTTTAATTTTGATAGATTTGGTAGGATTGCTCTCTGTGCAGGTTGAACCCTTTAAAGTCCTTTAAGAATTGACTTGTAGTGCTCTAGTGAGGTAGGGATATTAGTGCTTCAGAAAAAGTGAAGTACAATGAGAGCCTAAGTCACTTTGGCTCACCTTCCCATCCCCCACAATACCGGTTCCCACACAGACCTTCTTTGAACCCCAGAGTTAACTGCTATTGGTTTGGTGTATGTCATACTAGTTCTTTTTCTCTGTCCTGGCAGATATAAACCAGTGGGGAAAGATACATACATGATTGGAGTGTGTGTGTGTGCACGTATGAGTGTGTGGGATGTGTGTGTGTGTGTGGTTTAGTATACAAGCCATACTGTACAAAACCCCTCATTTTATAATGACATGTTTCACTTGCTGGTCTGTCCATGAGGCAGATCTCTTGAAATTATTTGATTGTTGGTCATAAAACTAGTTTCCCGAGGTGCCTATTTGGCACTTACTTTAGGAAAGAAATTGGGGGTTCCATTAAATACCCAGGGATTCTTCTTTGTCCTTTTTTATGTAACATGTTAACCTTTGTTACATGTTAACATGTAACATGTTAACCTTTTGTTATTTGTTATGTAACACGTTAACTTTTGTGTGTTTCGTCTCTTCTCAGATCTCAGAAAAATGATCTTCACAATGAAGGCTACGTCTTGGAACTAGATTGCACTTCCTGCCTGGGCCACCTGACAGACCAAAACATTATCCCAGAGTTCGTTAAGAAGGTGAGCCCTGCAGTCAGTCAGTGCTGAATGACTGACCATGTTTGTAGAGTGTCCTCCTTAGTGGACAGGTGGGGCTGACTTGGGGCTGGCCAGACTGGGTGGACCAGCGCCTCCTTGGATAGGGGCCTTGGGCAGCCCCCCACACACATGTCACTGGGGCTGGAATAGGCGGCTCCCCAGTCCCTTTCAGGCGGGTGGGACTCTGGACCCTGTTAGTTAAGGCTTTATATGGTAACAACATGCTGGCACATGCCTGTAAGTGGCAGCCTAGGAAGCCATGGCTGGAACTGGGGATCGTGGTTCAAGTCCCACTTGGGGCAACGTATCTAGACCTAGTTCCAAAAAAATAGCTGGGCATGGTGGTGCACGCCTGTAATCCCAACTACCTAGGAAGCTGAGGCTGGGGATTGCTTGAGTCCGTGGTGGCAAAAATAGCGAGATCTTGTTTCAAATAGATACAGACACACACACACACACACACACACACACACACACACACACACACACATCCATCCCCACCACCCTTCCCCCTCACCCCCAGGCCCACTGCCAGGATGGTTCGCCATAACGCAAGTAGTTGGGTGAGCTCCCAAAACCCCACCTTCCGCTTGTCCTGTGGGTCTTCATTTCCACAAGCCCACAAGCCATCGTTCCATAGTGTGGGAGCACGCCAGAGCCCTGTGGCCACTGGCGTGTGGCTCTGCCAGGGAAAACTGCCTAGTTGCCGGGCACTTACTTTCTACCCAGAAATGGGTCTGGTTTTGAACCTTTCTTCATGCCACATGAGGTTTTCTACTAACTACAGCTAACCCCCGTGAGTGTCAGTTGGGTGACATTTCCTGTAGAAGGAATGCCCGTGCCCAGACTGAACTGGACTCCTGCTGAATACTCGCTCCGTTTTCCCTCACCCCAGCCTGCAGGGGAGATGAAGGCCTGTTTGAGAGCCAGTCAGTCAATTAGTGGCTTCATTAGTTATTATCATGGACGGTCAGCTTCAGGCCAGAAACAGCGCTTGCAGCCGGGTGAGGGTGAATAAACTCACTGTGCCCTCTGCCCTCATGTCCTCACTGTGTGATGAGTGTGAATGAGCCTGCTGAGGGGAGCCAGGAGGGAATCTGGGAAGCCAGGGACGCCATATAGTGTGGGTAGCAGGGAGGTGCCTGGAACTGGTCAGATGGGACGAGGAAGCGTGTCTGGCATTGGGGTTGTGCTGGGGCAGGGCAAGGGTCGGTGGGGCTTCTGGCAAGAGAGGGGAAGTGGGGAAGGGGAGAAGGGACCAGAACTCAGTTGTGGCAGCAGTGGGGGTGGTTGAGAGCAGTTTTGCAGAAGAGCGAAAGCACTTGGCTGTCTTTTAAACACCCCAATTCTTGTTCCATTGTCTTCCCTCTCTTCTGCTTTGGTTGAGTGTTCACTTGGTCTTGGGACTGGCCACCCATGGATGAGGGTCTGACAAGACCCATAGACTAGGAAGCAGATGGATTCTTAGACCCCAATTTCTAGAACGATGGCACTTTCTACCTTGGCAGAATTTAGATCCTTACTTAAGAAATGGAGGGGGAGTGGTTTTTGTGGACACGGGTGTCAGTCCGAGAACATGGGTATTTGGTTTTTTTTTTTTTGAGACTAGGTCTCGCTATATAGCCTGTGGAACTGCAGGTTCATGTTGCCCGGGGTACCACAGACTCAAGCAATCCCTAGCCTCAGCTTCTCAGGTTGTTGGGATTACAGGTGCGTGCCACCATGCCCAGCTATTTTTTTGGGGACTAGGTCTCGCTATGTTGCCCCAGGCGGGTCTCGAACCAAGATCCCCAGTCCCAGCCGTGCTCCATAGGCTGTCACTTACAGGTATGCGCCACTGTGTCTGGCAAACATGGGTGTTGTGTAACCCTTGAGGCATCTATGTGATAGAGTCATCTGCTCGGAATGGCTACAGAGCAGATGTTCTGATGAACTGGGATAAGGTCAGATTGGAGTTTGAATGGATCCCATGATCTGAGAAGTGGGGTGTAATTGAGACTCGGATGCTTGGGTTATCTGAGAGGTGAGTAGAAAATATGGGGGCAGGAGACGTTGTCCACACGGTCAGCTCTGCTTTTTTTTAAAGACATTGTCGTTTGGCACTTTTGTTGTAACCACACCCCATCATTGCATGGCTGACCCTTGACCTTGTTTCCTTGTTGGGTCTTAAGGAGATGGCAGGCTGGTTAGTGGACACTCAGGTGCCTTGTGTTCATAGTGTGTGGTCAATGAGCATTTGCCCAACAGAGAAGAGAACCTTAAGATATGGTTTGTTTGCTCTAAAGGACATTAGCCAGTTGTTTTTAGCTTTTACTGCTATCCCACCATTCTCCCACTACATACAGATTGTGTGTGTGTGTGTGTGTGTGTGCATCAGAATCTGGTAATTCCTTCCACAGAGTCAGTCATTGATCCTGGCAGGTTCTGTGTGTGTATAGGAATCATGTTATTGACATTTTGGAAACCATACACCACCCATATGATTTGGAAATCATATGCTGTCCCTGCCATAGCCCTGCTTTTGATACAGTCACCAGATCCAGCAGACAAGATACCCTGCCAGCCAGGTCAGCCCTGAGGATATCTGACCCGGAGTTTGTCTGAGAACATGCGTCCCTGCTCTCTCACCCTGTTTTGTCATTCATGGTCGGTGGCAGCAGGGTGGAGGAAGGCTGCCTACCCCATGGGTAGGCCGTGTGGACAGCTCATCACAGATGAGGGCCGGACTTGGCAGGACCCAGCATACCTGGTGCCAGTGCCAGTGGTTTTAGTTTCCCAGCTGATGGCCATCACAGCTGTTCATGGTATCCCTCCATGTGATGGGAATTGGATGGTACCCCTCCCCCCTGTGCATCTTTCCTGCTGTTGGATGTGGTTTCCGGGGCAATTGCCAGCTCCGTGCACTGAGAGGGAAGACCCTCTGCAGAATCAACAACTCGTCCAACTAATGGCAAGATTTCACGCATGTGTAAATTTTTCTGTCATCACACAGGTAGAGGACCCCAGGAGCTTCCTGGGAAGAAACCGACTAAAAGCCATTTATATATATATATATATTTTTAGCAAATATTTAATGAGTAGTTTGCTTCCTATTTAATGTGTATATGTGGCGGTGACACTGGTTAATTGCCATTCACTTAGGCCAGAATGAAGCTGTACAGCTGATAGCTACAGCTTGCAGTCATTACTTTGTATCTGGGTCATTATTTTGTGTGAAATAATAGCTCCTGTTCCTATGACAAGTAGATCCGTCTTACGATGAGATGGTAATTAACTCATTTTGTCATTGTACCATCACGCAGGAGAAATGCATCTTCTCTGCGTCGTGGAATAAAACTCAGAGTGATTGGGATTTTTTTCCTTAAGAACAATGTCCCGGTATTATTTTCCCACCAAATGCTTTAAATAGACAGACCCTTTGGAGAGAGAACACGGATAGAAGGAAAGGAAATTTTAGCCTTTTTCTTTATCCGGAAAAACAAAGTCATTTGTATCCGTGCATGTAAAATTAGCTGAAGATGCCATAATTTACCGCCCTTCTCCATCTTCATTTTTCACAGAGGGCAAAGGGGCCCTTATAAAAATGATTCTGTTTTATTCTTCTTTCATTATGGTCTGATGATTTACAAAGCACTTTGGCTCGTCAAGTGAAAGCTGGGCTACTGCCTTTGGTTTTTCCTTCTGGTTTCCTGCTGTGCTCCATCCCACTGGCCCTTTATGGAAATTATGTATTATGGACCACAGAACACTTAAAATGCAGATTTATGGGCAGACTTGGAGAGAATGTGTTTTCCAAGTCCTAGACCCGAATGCACCAGGGACGAGGAGTCGTGCAGCTGTAGGAGCAAAACGCCGTCTCTATTCCTTTGGGACGGAGCCTCAGCCTGCCACGTGCTTCCGGAGCTGGTCTTGCGTGGCTGGTGGATTTGTGGGCCCCTTGGAATTTCCTGTTCTTCAGAGTCCCCAGAGGGGACTCTGTGATATACAGAGTGATATAGAACGAAAAGCCTGCGTGTTCATCTTCCAGTTACTTTCTGTGCTTTGGAACTTCCTGGGAAAGTGCTCCTCTGTGTGGAAAACACTTGTCTGTAGTTTGCAGTAGTTAGTTGTGGTCTGTGTGTCCATTGAGAAGCTGCATGGATAGCCGGGCAGCGGGGAGTCTCCCTTCCAACACAGAAGAAGGCTAAGCTCACAGGGCCCAAGGCTTGGGAGGGACTGGAAGGTTCTCTGGCCAGGTGACCTGGGAAGGCTTTGGAGATGTGTGATGTTGAAAGAAGACTCTTGAAAAGCGATGGATGAAGATGGAAGGATGAGGCAGATCGTGGTGTCCCCCGGGGCCAAAAGGAGCCTGGACCGGAAGCTGCAGGGTGGATGAAAAGAGAACTCTGCCTGGGGCAAGCCAGGCTCTTCCCATTAGACCAAGTGAGTGAGCCCATGGGATCAGGCAGGTTTCCAGTCAAATGGGGCAGGACAAAGAAAAGCAAAAATAGAGCAGAATCAAGAGAGCAAAGCTCCAGACAGAAACTTAGCAGCAAATGCTAAATGTCTGACTGTGAAATGGAGGCCAGCTGAGGTGCAGGGGCAGCATGGTGAGCAGGGTGTGGAAGGGGCCGGCGGACTGTGGTGGAGGAATGCGGGTGCCTCGCCGGTGGGTGTGTGTGTGTGGTGTGGGGACGTACACCTGAACTGTAGGACCCTATCCCTCTGGATCACAGTGTCGCAGAGCAGCAGTACCTCCTGATGAAGGGGAAGCAGCTGGAGGGAACCTGATCGTCTTTGAACATCTCAGTGATTCCTTTGAAGGAAACAGTATCTCCAATCCCCAGGATTCTGAAACTTTGCCTGTGGTATATAAATGACTCATCATTTACTTGCTGGCTGATTGTTGAGTATTCAGAGCCTCATTTCTACAAGTGCCTCACAGAGAGTCTAATTTTAATTAGCGCAAGACGCTGATTCAGAGTGAAAGGGAAATTATGTTAAGAAGGCTTCCCTTTCCTCACTGCACACCCCCCTACCCCCAATCCAAGAGGGGGGTGACATTTTTTTAAAAAGGCGATTCTAGCAACGAGAGCGCCCTTGGTGTGGAAGTGGGAGAAATGGGGGTAGGGCAGAGATGGGCTGAGGGTGAGCCTCCAGGCATTGCTGGGAGTTGGGGTCACCCAGGTCTCTGTTGTGTCTCCAGAACTTAACAAATAATTGTTGGGTGAATGAACAAATAAAAAATAAATGCAGAGGAAGAATCATTCAGACTCTGAGCCATTGAGAGGAGGGAAGAGCCCAAAATGATATTGGGGTGACTGAAATGTGAGGTGGTCCATTTGTAAGAGCAGGGAACAGTACCCAGTGGAAGCTGTGTGGAGGCACAGAGGTCATGAGATTGCTGATGACCTGATGATGAGATGGGCATGTTGACTGAGGAACTAGAGGGACCCTCAAAAGAACATTCCAGAAAGCCAGTGTAGTTATTGGGCAAGAGTTCAGGAGGAGGCTAGGGGTGGAGCCATAGTTGTCTGAGACCCACAGGACCAGGCAGGTGGGGTGAGGCAGGTGTAGTTCAGGTTTTATCTGGGTGGGCATGTACCAATCTGCGACGGGGGAGGGGACACCACTTAGCACAAGGCATATTGTGCGTAGACCCACTGAACTCAGTGTTACAAGATCTGTTGTTGTGTGGCTGGCTGGTGGGTGTGCTTTGCTATCTGACAGGTTAATCATCTCATTTTCTTATTGTAAAAAGCCTCTTGGTTTTTCCATGCAAGTTGATTGGTTAAAAAAAGTGATGATCTAGAACAGTGTCTCTCAAATTATCTGTGTTGATGAACCAGGCGTGGTTTGTTTGCTTTCCGACTCACAAAGGAGGCCTACGTTTAGAAAAAGAAGGTAAAGTCATGGTGGCAATGTGGAATGACTTTAAAAGTGTGAAAATGCATCATCTGACATTTAGCATATGTCTCATTCTGAACTGATGGCAGAAAGTTTGTGGACCAGCCCTGGGCCGTGGACCACACTGTGCTGGTTGAGGTGGTCAAGCTATGGGACAAGATGAATTCATAAAGTGAAATGCTTGAGAGAGAAAAGGAGAAGAGGTAGCCGGGGCTCTGGGCAGGATAAGGAGAAGCAGACAAAAACTTTCGTAAATGAAGGGAGGGGTAAGAAATCACATGATTTTGCAGATTCCAAGGGAAGAGACCCGAGAATAGTATAAAAACAGCAAAGAGGCCAAGTTGGCAGGTCTCGCTGGGTTTACCAGTGGAGGCTGCAGGCAGATCTCACAAGAGCAGTTTGTGACAAGGCAAAGGCCTTCCTGGCTGGGGCTGAACAGGGTGAACATTTCGAATGGGAGGGGATGGTGGCTAAGACAGAGACAGATACAGTGAAGTTGTGTTTATTTTAAATGGGAGACTGAGCATCTTGAGAAACAGAAAGGGAAGCTGTAGTCTGGGAGAAGTGGATAAAAGTCGGAGATGACAGAGGGCAGAAATGGGTCCTGGTGGAGGACCCGCAGAAGGGAGCTGGCCAGCCAGCTCCTTGATATGGGGGGAGAGGGGTTAGAGAAGGGGTGTCTTAGACGGTCATAGTGGAGGAAATGTGCGGGAGCTGTCCCTAGGGGCCTCTGTTTTCTTATAAAACTCCTCTTTTACTTAGCCTGTCTTGATCTGTCCTCTGCTGTTTTCTTTGGCATGCTATCTTCCTGTTCTGTCCAGAGAGGTTAGTTAAAGTTAATTTGAGCCTGAGGGGAAGGAGGGGGCCGATGCTTGTCTTGGCTGAGGTTCAGTACCAGCAAGCCAGGGTGTGTTTTCGTTTATTTGGGGAGCTCACTGAGACCCCTGAGTGGTACTGTCTGGGGCCCCCTCATGAGCCATCGCAGCCCCCCATGCATGGGATGTGTCCATCCCAGGACGCAGTCACTCAGCAGGTACTTACATGATGGGGTCTAAACACAAAGGGGTATGAACTCTGGAGGAGGGAGTGTGGCCTCTGCAGAAGGGGTATTTGCTCCCAGGTCTGCAGGGAAACAGGTGGGAGAGAGTGGAGGTGGAGGGTTCTGGAAGAGTATAGACAGGCCTAGGAGATACGGACTCCCCCAAACTCAAAGTGGGTTTGGTTTGAAGAACAGGTAGGAGGCCCCTGTGATGTGACCCCAGAGAGTGGGAGCCATGGTGGTTGGTGAAGTCCCTGGGGAAGGAAGGGAGGAGCCGAGGAGAGGGCCTTGCAGAGGGAGGGTGGTGCTCAGTGAGGGGTAGGGGGAGACATCAACCCTGTCGTTGCCCTTCAGACTGGAAACCAAAAATAGCCTTTGCTCTTGTCGGCAGTGGCCACCTCCATGGAAGCTGTTTTTGGTTGCCTCTTCCCTTCCAGCACATGTTTTCCCAGGACCGGATCCAAAATGTCTTCGGGTCATAATTAAAAACCAGTGCCCTTCACCCCACTGAACTTGTGTGTTCCTGTGGAATTCCTAGAATGGTTCTGAGGTGTTATTTTTCAATCTTTCCAATGAAAGATGTTTTGCCTTTCTGTGGGTTTGCCGAATTACCTTTGTTGTTCTTCTTCAGGTGATTTTTTTATTAACAACTGAATTTTAATATCTGATGGGGGGGGGAGGGTAGCACTTGTCCGTGTCAGACATTACAGTTTTATGTAATTTTTGGCACTCAGAGTACATGCGATGGGAGGTCATAATAAAGGAACTTGTGGTTAAGTCAGAAAGAATGTGCCCTTGGGATGGCTAAGAATGGCATCTTGGTGAGCACAGTAGTTGCGGGCAGCTTGAGACTGTTGGGTCTGCTTTCCATTGTGGTCTCTGCAGAGAAACTGCCCCAAATTCAACGAATTAGAAGCTGTTGTGGGGACAAGGTGGGGGTGGGGTTGGGAGGTGGTCAGAGTGGGCAAAAGACTGGAGGGGAAACAGAAAGTGAGCAGGGGGAGGTGCCCTGTGTGCCCAAGGATGGTGTGTTCCAGGAAGAAGTCAGGCCAGGGCCTGCCATTGTCTCCTTGGAATCCTTCTTCCCCCCCTGGGTGATTTTTAACCCCTTGGGAAGGTAATGTCTCCTCCACCCCCACCTGATTGGAACTTGGTGTGCTAAGGCTCCTGTAGCTTTGCCTGAGACCAGGCATGTGAGGACTCCTTAAGTTGAGTGACAGGCGGGTGACGCCCTCTGCAGGACAGGCTGTGCCCC